>CAUDMG010001384.1:312500-377500 GCA_958450375.1 Homarus gammarus | reverse complement strand
TTCTCAGTCACCTTGTTGGTGGCATCCATATAATCAAAAGCATTTGTTCTTCTCCTTAACCTCTCGTTTTCTGCTTCATAAGCCAGGGCACTTCCAACTTCCTTGTTCAGAGGCAACTTGTTAGATGGCAGAGGCATCCGAACCCCGAACACCTTATCGTTACCCTGGCGCAGCTGAGTGTTGCTAATCTTAGGACGACCCATCTTGGTGGCGGCCCTTTGAACTAACTGCAAAACAACACAGAAAAAACAACTTTCAGCACTTCAATATCACCACCTACTGAAAAATATTTTATTCAAAAGTACGGACTGAGATTTTGTCCTTAACTGTCCAAGTCAAGCTACTTGGGCTGAATTCGTTGATCAGTCCTGGGACGAATATTACCAACGGCGTGAATAGATTCCGTGGAATAAATTCAGGGCATTCCCGTCCAGGGAGCCTCAACAAACTCTGTAAATATTGCCATTGGCCTGCCATTGGCACATATACGGAGTTTGGTAATGTTCCATGACGGGAATGTCCTGAATTCATTCCACGGAATCTATCCACGCCGTTGGTAATATTGGGCCTTGGTTTTCGAAATATACGTATGTGGTGACTTGCAGCAAAAATATCGGCATAATTTGTAGCGCATTGAGTTGTAAAACAATAGCATATTATGAACCAGTGTACACAGTAGTCGAATAATCCAATTCAATAACTTGATTTTAACAGGTTGTGCCACATTGCCAGTCCCTTTATTATTTACAGTTTTTTCGCGTTTTTCATGCCAAACCCAAAAGTATCCACAAACCTTCTAATGCAATGATGTAAAAAACTCAAACATATTCGGAATTAGCGTGGCCGATAGACAAATAATCCAACCCAAGCAATTAGATTTTGAAAACTTTTGCAAAACTGTCACTCCCTAGTGTACATTCATTCTGATAAATATACAGGGTACCTTTTTTCGAAATAATTCCCATGCACCAAAATCTATATCAGTTGGGAACTTAATGCTCTGTGTAAGTGTAGCCTAATGTTACAGAAAGACGTGACGAGATCCTGAGAGTTATAAGGTATCACTTGATTTATTACGTGGCCCATCAGTTGTGTTTAACTAACGGTTTTCAATCAGTCACGCCATGGCGCTCACTGTGGAAGAACGCGTATGTCTCGTCGAACATTTCATGAAGAATGCATTCTTTAGGTTTAGGAAATGTCAAATTGGATTTTAAAGTCGTACGAACTTTCGAAATCAGTGATATGAAAACTGGTGAACCAGTTCAGAGAAACAGGCAAGATGGTGCCACGAGTAACATTTTGCGATACAACAGAACGAGTTTGGGCTACTCTATGGCGATCGTGTAGTGTCCAAGTCATTATGACCACCTCGATCACCCAGATTTTACGTCGACCCCCAGATTTCACTCCGCCAGATTTCTTTTTGTGGGTATATTTGAAGGTTATAGTGTATGCTACAAATCCACGCACCCTTAGTGAATTAAAGGCACCCAATCAGCATTATTCCCCAAGAAATGCTTCACTCTGTGTCAAAGAGCCTGCTGTGAAGAATAAATTTGTGCCTGCTACATAGTGGTGGACGCTTTCGGCGCTTCATTTAGGTAAACAATGGTGTGATTATGTCACGTCTTTCTGTAACATTAGGTTAATCTTACGAAAACTATAGCTTTTAGTGTTGGGAATTATTTAGGGCTCTTGAGTAAAATAATCACCCCAGAAACAAATATAGGTAAATAAACAGACAAAAATAATCAACAAATGGTAAAACATAATTGCTGAAAGGGACAGACAACAACACACCGGCACCAGCTCCTCCGAGACTGTTGGACTGCCTTTATTCCTTCAGGTGAAGGAGAGTAGTCTAATTACGGTAAAGTTTTAGTGTAATTTCGAGGCTATTTTAGCCAGTATCTTTGTCATGGTACCTAAGGGAGCCATTTAGATGAGTTCATGCACCCTCAATTAGGTGGAGTGGGAGCGGCTCTAAAGAATTCTGCCCAAGACTCTTACGCCCGTATTATTAAACATCTTCCCTTGAAGAGGGTCGTCGTGTTTCAACCCGAGTTTTAAACTAAATCTGTCCTGAGGGACACCGCAGTACAATACTTATCGGGGTGGTGTGGCGGTAAAATTAACTAATTCCAATAAAATTAATTTATAATATTGGAATTAGTTAATATCCCCCGTAAAAAATACAGCAAAAGAGATGAAGTGAAAAAAAAAAGTTTGTGACAGAAAAATTCGAAGACGGATAACAAAACAGCAACAGACACACAGAAGAAGAACAGCACACAAAAACAAACATCAACACACAGATGAAATGACACAAAGGTTAGGAAAAAAAAGGCAAACTGCAGCACGAACTTCATCCAATTATGGTGGGCACCAGTTCTAAATGTCTGTAGAAACAAACGCCAAAATAAAATAAAACTACAGCATTTCATATTGTCTCACTGTCTCTCTTATCTCATATCATTGAATAGAGAAGCTTGAGATGTGTTCCTGTCTGTTGTTCTTGTCTTTTTAATAATAATAAATAAAATATATGGTTTTTAGATGTATAAATATTCAGTGTATACTGTAGGTATTTAAGAACTAGCTAAGACAGTTAAAAGATAAAAACATCCAAAAATCTTGAACAAAAATCAAAGTTTTCACAAAAGTAAAGAAAAAGAAGTTTATGTTAGCCAGCGAGGTAAGAACTATACAGCACAGTAATAAAAATAATGAAAGGTTAACAATACCTGATAAAAATGCCGCCAGGTACACATCATTACACGCCAGAGTGAGCAGAGAAAAGAGTTAAAGACGTATAACGGAGACTTGTGAAGTAGAATTTCAAATAACTAATAATTTCCATGCATTTACGAACAAATTCTTGAAGATAGTTTACAATTATTTATAGAGGAACAGTAAGTTTGTGTGTGTGTGTGTGTACAGTAGACTAAAACCTTAAAGGTTGCTCACTACAAACACATCAGAGGCAACATAATAGTAAACCAACAATTACAATGTTTATTCTCTGCTGTGTATAATATCCCCAGAGGGCGCCTCGTGTGTCCACCACCGCCAGGGTAAATGTTACTGTTTTTACTTTATCTAAGTGAGAGAAATTGTACTTTAACTAAATTTCTGTCATATATAAGAAACGATAGTGTGTTTTTATAATCTCATCACTACAACCAGATGGCATGATGTGCTCTAAATAGAGAAATTCGTCAACATATTCGGCGTTGCTAGTTACTTTAAAGGTTTTGAAAGGTAATCATTTTTTTTCTTTATAACACTATAAATTACGTGAAATTCAGCGGAGTGTTTGTAAGTAATAATAATGAGTAAGATAACAATGTACTCAAACCGGGGAGGAACACATCGACCTAACTCAAATTATTTCCTTAAGTGTCTCCTATACAGCAGCAGAAAAATACAGCAAAAATCACGTGTAGATAATGAACTACTCTGCCGTGCGCATATTGTAGACATGAATCATTCAGAGAATATATTGCTTTGTTTCGTATTATAAATCTAACTTGCCTATATACAATATACTGCAGGGTTCCAAGTTTTATCAATTGGTGCAGTAATTTATAGTACAGGAACATTAGTGTAGAGACCTGGACAAAATTAACATAAACCTGAAAATATCAGGAAAGCTTCCCTATATTATACCTTGAAACATACCATAAGTCCCTAAGATCTCCCTGCTGCTCCATGGTGAAAACATCATAGAAACCTATTCCCCAAATTTTGCGTAAGGTTGTACGCGTCCCTGGTGAGTGAAATCTGATCTCCATGATTCTAGTCATTGATGAAGATCATGTTTATGAAATATCGGGATATAAGAGTTCACACAGCTTTTGTAATTTTTATTCACAAAATTTAATAAGTTTAAAAAAAAAAATATTATTAAGATTATTAAGAGCTTCGTTCTGCTCTTTACGTTTACCAAGCCACACTGTGGCTCCATGATGGACAGAGTGCAGAGTGCATATAGTTCTGGAACTAGTGAAAAATAGGTAATAACCAAAAATAACTCTGTAAACCATATAACGTGTTAATTCATGAGAACAAGGAAGCACACCATGAATATACCCATGGTATCTGAAGAATCCCCTTAGATATTTTCCTCACCAGTTTCCTCTATATCTACTGGTGGTGCATTGGTACAGTCCAGTCCTATACAGTGGTTGCACATGGAAGAACAAGAAAGCTGTGTTTGCCTGCACGTACATTGTCGATTGCATCCTTTCTTGCAGTTGCAACTTATCATTTTCGGGAGTTTTTCTGGTGCAGGTGGTAGCTCAGTTGGCACGGGTACTAAAGACCCGTGGGTCAATCTCCACCCCCATTCTGTGGGTTGAAGTCCATTTCCCAACCACTGCTGAACCTGAAAGTAGAATGTTGCTCTTCTGCACTACTTGTAGGTGGAAGTCTAGCCAGGTCAAATGAAGAACCAATACCTTTGTTGCAGATGGCGTTATTTTAAGCATAATACTTATACTCGTCCAGACTTGCGAATCGATCACCACCATATAAGGCAAGGAGAAAATTTTTTCCTGCAAAACATACATCAGCTTTGGTGGCTTCTGCATTTGTGAATACTGCTGTGGTTGAGGCTAAATTTGCATCGGATATCAAACGTTTGTAAGCTGCTTTCTTCCCTTTTCCAAATGGTGTAGAGGTTGTATCGCACCCTGTGACTGCAAGCATGAACAAAAGACTGCTCTTTCCTTCTCCCAAAGCCTGCTGGATTGCTTGAATATTGAACACTTTGTCCAGCTTACTACCTGTACCTGGTTGGACCATGAACACAGGTGCATCTGAATCTGCCCGTGCCACCAACATCACAAGAAGGTCTGTGTCATTGCCGACCAAAGTGACTGTCTGTCCGCCATTTGCTTTATCTAAAACAGTAGATACAATGAGTGTGTCAGCATATGCAATGGTTGTTGAACATTCACTCCATCATTGTCGAGGTGTGTGGATAACATTTCAATAAATCTGGACTTGTTACTCTTATGTGCAAGAAAATTCCCCTGGGATGTTGCTGTGTACATATTTGCAGTGAACATAATATCAGTTGATGGAAACTTGCCTGTCCTTCTCATTTGTTCTGCATCTTTTGTCGATGAAGTGTAATAGCCATCAAATACAACTGTTGCTGCTGCCTTGTTACAGTAGTGCTGTAGGACAAAGCGAGTATATGCAGCACACACTTCCTTGTACGCTGATGGGCGTGGCCAGACAAACTTATGGAGCCATCAATCGCAAAGACAGCATTGACGGGTGCAGTATCTTCACATGGTACCACATCTTGCAACAATTTAGCTAATGCAGCTTTCTGTGGTTTTCTCATTGATGTCTCGTCAAACAGGGCCGGGCACTGTGGTGCCAGCTCATACTTCATGTTTTCCTTAAGGTCCTTATTGGAGTTCATGGTACATGTAATACGATCGAACAGCTGCTGTGGATTGACCGCCACTTCATCATGAATTTTTATGGTGTTTTTCATGGGAGCAAGACACTTCACTTTATTCTTACGCTGAATTTTCACATCATACTCAAATAATATAAAATATATGCAATATCAATTAGCCATAAACATTAACGGCCCAACATATATGCCTGCACTCTAGTATATAAATTAATTTGCAGCTGAAAATAGAGACAATATGAGGACATGTAGTTGGCATAATATTCTCAGACTAATATATAATCACAAAATGAGATTAGAAAAAACATTTCGCAGCATTAAAGACCATCAGGAGTGACTTGACTGACTCATGGTACCAAAAGAGCGTAGAATAGTTGGAAGTGTGCACCTGTAGTGTTTGCTAGGCAACAGTGTCATTTTTACTGTGAAGCAGAAAGGGAATGTTCGGGGACTTTTAGTATGTTTTAAAGAATAATATTGGAGAGCTTTCCTGAAATTTTCAGCTTTATGTTAATTTTGTCCAGCTTTGTACAGTCACAGAGTTAAAATTACTGGAGTATTATATTGTCCATTTTTTCAAAAGCCTAAGATCAAGAGACCATATGAATAATGAAGATTTGTTATTAATAATTTTGTTTTCAACATAAAAATTGCGAAGCCGTATGAGAAGTCTGGTTTAGAATCAAGTTGATGGTCTATGAGATAAATTAATTAAGGAAGCGATACTAATTTTTTTTTTTTTTTTTTTTTTTTTTTTTTTGCAAGAGATCGTAGCCATGACACGTCATAGGCAGGTGTTGTCGCGCAGGGACGGATGCAGGGTGAGCAGAAAGGGTATACCCAGGAGGTATAGATGATTTAGGAGCCATCCCTGCCCTCAACGCACTCCATATATGTAAATAGATGACGTTCTAAAATGCAATATTGTTTAAATAACTTTAGTAATTAGTGTGAACTGCTTAAGGGCCTGGCTTACTCGACTGTGAACGGAACACCTTTTGGTGAGTGGGCAGGCGAGTGGTAGTGTTACACGCTGGGCCCAGGGTCAAGCCTCACTGGTGCATGTCTTGTAAGTTCTTATACACTACACACATTTCCTCTATACTGTATACATTTCTATTACCTTACATATTGACGACCTTTACAGACACTTCTCATCTCATAATAAATATATTATTTATGAATGTACTAAGAAGCAAGTTGAAGATCTTTTAATGGTGGACGATGACGGTTAAATTGTGTTCTCGAAAATATCCTTTATTGTAGTTACCTTTGTCCCTCTTTCTTCCCCTCTCTCTCTTCTTGTCTCTTCCTCCTCTGCTGAACAGAGATTGTCATTCAGAAATGTTAAGCTCATTTGTTTTGTTCAGTAATGCCAATCTCACCAGTGTTCCCTAAAGTTATAATTTCGCTGTGGTGTCTTCTGGTTAAGAATAATTCTGAAATTTTATAAGTTGTTTATCGTATGACATTAAGACCTTATGAACGGTACTTAATGACTCTGGTATATGAAGAATATTAAATTAACACCAAATAAAGTATGCTTAATAACCCTGGTAGTTGACTCACCGTAAATTAAAAACAACCATTATCCTTCATTTCCGTTTTAATACAAAGGAAAAACCCGAGAATCATTACAGCTAAAGACCACAATAAGAACATAATGATAAAGGTAAAACTAAAACCTGGATAATACACCATTTAAAGCATAACAATAATAAGCACATGATACTGGCCGAATCCCTCAGCTTAAACCTACGACACTTGATTTCTTTATTAAAAAAAATAAAAATAACGACAAGAATAAATAGAAAGATCTTCAACAAGTAAGAAATAATGGAATTTGCTAGTAGCATCGACTTACAGCACAACAAAACCGATACAATCACACACTTCCTTTACCACAAATAATAAATCTACATAAAATTATAAATAATACATAAATGCAAATATCATTAAAATTGTCCAACACCAACACTAATATTAAAGGACCAATCCGAAAACACATTCCAAAGTTTTATCGTGCAATATACGATAATGATCACGATAATACCAAGAAAAAAATAGTCAAAACGGAAGCAACAGACGAAGAGCCTATAATATCATATAATACACGTACAGTTTATGCGGTAGAATCTCGTAAGTTTATTACGTCAACCAATTAAACTAATACGATTTACTTCGTTTTAAAGGATATATCCGGGAATACTATTGAAAAATCACACAGTCCAGTTCACTATATTCAAATTTTCACGTTAAAAAATTTTTAGTTTTGAAAAACGATAATTTTTGGTAATCTGCATGATGTACGGAGTCACTGAACCTGTGTTTCCAGTTTGTGATATACCAAGTTGAACGTTTACTATTTCCCATATTTTTTCAACCATACGTAAAATAGGTAGCAAATTTATTTTATTAAGGATTCACATTATATAAAGTTAAATAACTGAATGAAATCGCAACCAATATGGTGGCGTAACCAGAAAAAGAATTTTATACCTGTAGAACAAACAATTGCTTTTTCATTTATACATAAAACAATTTCTTGGAAAACTTTTACCAGATCCAATAACAAAGTAACTTATAAACACAGCGTGTAATGGTTCATATAAAAAAGGTTCATAACTTATATCATCCACACTCTGAGATTTGACAGAAGGTAAATATTTGAGGAAACTGATATTACATGGGAGTGAAAGTAGGATTGTAAGCCCCGTTTGGGGCAATGCGGATACAGCTCATTGTAGACTAAGCATGTTTTCTGTACTACTTTCATTGCCTCAACTGTAAAAGTAGGTGTCCATTTACGGTTGGACGGACTGGAGGTGCACTAAGCGTGAACCAGCGTTCCTGAAGAGGATAAATCATATATCTTTAGTGGAGGATAAATATGTAATTTTATGATGCTAGCCATAGTTTGTCGTCGTCTAAAAAGCAGTCCCACATAGCCTTGTATAGAAAGTGTTCTGATTATCAGATATCAGTCTTATTACCTACAAGAGTTACACATTATTGGGCTACTTGTCTAAATGTCATAACTGTCATCATCCAGGTTGGAGCTTTTTAACCTGAGAAGCCTCGTCGTTCTAACACTTTATGATGAACAAGAAAACATCAATACATATCAGCTCGCTGGCTCTACACGAAATGTACATCTTTACGCTGCACTAGTGACTTACAACAAAATATGGTTATATCAGTGATGGTACTGGGTGTTGGAGGAACATGTACTCCGACGCCTTTGCCAGGTGTAAGCCACCACCACAGTTCAAGGATAATCTGGACGTTAAAGCTGTGTGAATGATCCACAACACATACAAACCGATCCAGCGTGGACTCCAGATCATCGTCCACTTCACCACATTCGGGAACGTTGTACAGGACATTGAAATTATCCTCGTCATCTACGAGATAGACCTTGAACAACGTCACTTCCCCTCCCCTTCTAGAACACCTTGTAGTTGTCTGCTTCTGATTATACAAGGAAGGTGGGCCATGTCTTTGCCTCCTCTAGTCCTAGAGCTCTGCTACAGGTCGATGTTACCTCAGCAACGTAGTGCCAGTGTCTGGTAAGAAAAGTTAACTCGATATCCACTGAGCTTCACCGTGATATAGATACTGCTCGACAGCTCCTTAGAGGTACCAGGTTCTTTGTGATTTTTGTCTTTACAATGCAAGCTGCGGGTTCTTTTGGTACGACCACCCGCTGATACAACTGACACCTCGGAGGATCACCGCTGTACTCCTTAGATCTCTGTATTAAATATTCAGCCAAATCAGCCTTGGTCTGACCATGAGCTATCTCACTTCACACTGCACCAGACCATTCACTCGACGTCTCTTTTCCCTGGTGAGACTCTTGGCACTCTTCAGTGAATCCGATCAGCGTGCCGCATACGAAGGTGATCTCTGACCACTTTTGTTAGTCACGAGTCTGGCGCTGTATGACTCACTGAGGTCCTTGATTGTGACTACTGTTACTGTCTCCTTCGTCATATACTGAATGGGCCATGTTTCTACGAACTCCCCCCTTTTTGCTAAGATAACATCACGTATTTGAAGCGCTGCAGAGTTCACTTGACTACTACAATAACTAAATAAATTATATAATACATGATCTTTTGCCTATTTTTCTATACACCAACAGATTAAGTAACATTGTGAAGGTCAGCTGGCTGTATGTACTGCCAACGAATTTTTGCCCCCCCCCCCCCCCCACAAATATACATTTAACCACTGAAACCAAGCGCTTCAGCGGTATGGTAGCTGTTATATTGAAATAACACTTGTCAACAAAAGCTAATTATAAATCCAAAGTGGCCGCCGGAGAGCTATTAGAAAAATGAAAACACTCGGTGTCTGATTCCTTTAATCAGAAAATTTCTAAAAAATGAAGAGGTATGATGATCTCAAATAAAACTTAACGAAAACCCACCAAAAACTGGACTAATTATTATGTAAAACATTCTAAACTTAAGGCACGAACATAATCCACGATGTTCATAACATCCTATACTATTTATTGTTTACATAACGACACGGACAGTACACACGTACAGTTACACAGTACAAGAATTATCTAAACTTCTGTTATTTGTTCTACAGTTTACACAAATTTTACCCTATCTAGTAAAAAAAAAAATGATTGATACATTTTAATATATTTTTTTAACAGGCTATACAGCGGCGCCGCATTATATAAAATCGATGTTCACCTGTTACTTTACTATCACAGGACAGAGTAATCAATGAAAATCATAAATGCAGCAAAAACTGTCACTAGATTTGAATGGGCAACCCAAATGATGACAATATTCTTTCAATCACAAATCACCAACATTTGTATGAAATTTGATTAGAATTATCATTTATTGTTCCGTCACTTTTGTAGGGGAAAAATCATTGAAATAAATTACTTAAATTTTCTAAATAAATTAACCTAACGAGTGAATGTTATGCCCGTCAAGCTTCTATGTAAGCAAATAAATGCTGTTAACTGAATATTCATGTTTGTTAATTAGATTTTAAATAGTTCTGGAGAAAAAAAAGTATAACCACTACCACCACCCAAGACAAATACCAAAATTACATAAACATGAAGTATTATATTGGCTAATATGTCAACCTCGTAAAATATAACCTCGTATTTAATAATTTCATGACGTCGTAGCCTAATTTTTTAAATTTCCAGTATTACTCTTCCAGGAACACAAGTATTCTGGTCACTTTATGCATTATACTGACACTAATCTTAACTGACAATTCTGAACAAAGGTTAAATATTAATACCACATACAGCACATTAAGGTAACAAAGAGTTAATAAAACTAATAAACACTCGACAATGACTGACGGGCAAAAGATCTTCAACTCACCTTCTGCACCACTTGGAGAACGGAAGAATAATAATCTCTTATTTCATTTTGGAATTTCAAGATCAATTTACAGTACTGTATACCACCGTAATATAAATAGGAAGTCGAAAAATATAAAAAATGCAAGATAAGCTCTTCTCCTCCCTGGACTCAGCCCTCCAACAGAGGATTTGTCTTGCAACCCCCCCCCCCCCCCCCCAGAGTATTGGAGGATGGAAGGAGGTCCTCGGCGTCACACAATAACACCCACCACCCGCTGAGCAGCAGCCAATACCTACTGAGAGTGACCGCTGTACACGAACCACCCTCTGAGGTGATTACGCTCACCTAATGTCACTCTCCCACTAAACTCAGTCGGGCACCTACTATTGTACTACACAATAAAGGGAGGCCAGTAGACACTGGCATGCTGACTATGAAATGGAAGTTTTGTTATGCCCGTGTTTTAATTTCTTTGTAAGTATGTATGTATGTATGTATGTATAGGGTGTACCAAAAAAATGTCCTTGCCTCCCTCCTTCCCTGCTCCCTGCATCTCCCCCTGCATACTCCCTGAGACACTGTGGGTTGGAGGGAGGGAGGGAGGATGTAATGGCCCCTGTCTCATCAACAGAAATATTATATAAATAGGTTATTTACATCTGATTTATATTCAGATTTATCGCTTTCCACCCTGTTATATGGCAGCGAGGTATGGGTCACATATAGGAGGCACCTCAACGCATTTGATAACTTTCACCAACGTAGTCTACGTTCCATCCGCCAAGTTCGATGGGAAGACAAGAAAACAAATGCCAGTAATCTCGCTGACACCTGTAGGAGCATCGAGGCTACCATTATCCATGAACAACTACCCTGGTCTGGCCATGTTTCCTACATGGACGACAGTAGACTGCCAAAGCAACTTTACAGTCACCTAAAAATAGTAAATGTAAAGCTGGTGGGCAACTGAAAAGGTATAAGGATAGTCTTAAAAAAAATCTGAAAAAGTGCCAAATCGACCCCACCCCCCCCCCCCCCCCACCTGGGAGTCGATTACTCCACACCTTAACTCTTGGACAAGCACTACACGAGAAGGTGTCAATATTTTCCAGTTAGCCCTATTGTATACCGAGACATTATATTACAACACCATCATTACAACATCATCATCATTACGAAACAATTATCATCACCACATCATAACCACAACAAAATTATCGCTGCAGCATCACCCTGACATCATAGTTACAACATCACCATCATTACAACACCATCATCACATAAACATATGAAACAACACTGTCATCAATTCACCATCATAACTACAAAACCATCATCACTACGAGAGTTATATCATCACTACACCAGATACATAAAGGTACATCTTCACTACAAGAGATACATAAAACTACAACATCCTCACTACAACAGATACATAAAACTACATCATCACTACAACAGACACAAAACTACAACATCATCACTACAAGAGATATATAAAACTGCAACATCATTACTACAACAGACACAAAACTACAACATCATCACTACAACAGATACAAAACTACAACATCATCATTACAACAGACACAAAACTACAACATCATCACTACAACAGACACAAAACTACAACATCATCACTACAACAAACACAAAACTACAACATCATCACTACAACAGACACAAAACTACATCATTACTACAACAGACACAAAACTACAACATCACTACAACAGACACAAAACTACATCATCATCACTACATCAGACACAAAACTACAACATCATCACTACAATAGACACAAAACTACAACATCATTACTACAACAGACACAAAACTACAACATCACTACAACAGACACAAAACTACAACATCATCACTACAACAGACAAAACTACAACATCATTACTACAACAGACACAAAACTACAACATCACTACAACAGACACAAAACTACAACATCAGTACTACAACAGACACAAAACTACAACATCACTACAACAGACACAAAACTACAACATCATCACTACAACAGACACAAAACTACAACATCTTCACTACAACAGATACAAAACTACAACATCATCACTACAACAGACACAAAACTACAACATCATCACTACAACAGACAAAACTACAACATCATTACTACAACAGACACAAAACTACAACATCACTACAACAGCCACAAAACTACAACATCATCACAACAACAAACACAAAACTACAACATCATCACTACAACAGACACAAAACTACAACATCATCACTACAACAGACACAAAACCACAACATCATCACTACAACAGACACAAAACTACAACATCATCACTACAACAGATACAAAACTACATCATCACTACAACAGACACAAAACTACAACATCATCACTACAACAGATACAAAACTACATCATCACTACAACAGACACAAAACTACAACATCATCACTACAACAAACACAAGACTACAACATCATCACTACAACAGACACAAAACTACAACATCATATCAACAACAGATAGAAAAAACTACATAAACACTACAGCAGGCAAATAAAACCACATCATCACTACACTACACTCGTCATCACTATTTTCTTGTGAACCTCTTGTCACGTGTCATCAAATGTGAAAATTCTCCGACTTACCAGCCTGCGCCAAAGTTGGAGTACGCCATGACGTCAATAACATCTTCAACGGGGAAAAATATAATAACTTGCAGGTAAACGGTGCAGGTGGATCCCCCGTCCTGCTGGGGTCATGCACCGATTACCCAGTCCTGATCTTCTCACTCTGCCAGGGTCAGACATTGGATGAGGTGGTCGAGAATCTATTCGTTTTCTCCCCCACTAAATCAATGAGGATATTTCTACCCATCGCTGAAGCCCTAGCCGAGGTACACAGCCGGGGAATCATCCATAACGATATCAAAGTGGATAACGTTCTGCTGGAGAAGAACTCCGATGGGTCCTACACCTCCCACTTTATCGACTTTGGATTATCAAGAGTAGAAGGTGACCACCTGACCTTACACAGCAATCCTAACGACAGCCATTACGCCCCGGAGTTGTTTAGGGGTCTCCCCTGCACCCCGGCAAGTGACATCTACTCGCTCGGAGTTATGATCTCCGACGTCCAAAATTGCTTTGATAACCTCTGGCCGCCAGGGGTTAAACGCCTGTGCAAGCAGATGATCAGCCGCAACCCACAGCACCGCCCAAATCTTTCTAAAGTGATCGAAGTTTTGAGGGAATCCCTTAAGGAGCTCTCCCTCGAGGTGCTCTCTTCCGCCAAGGCCGACCCCACCTACCATGCAACTTGCGTCTAGTGATCAGCTGTGGGCACGGTTCCGCTAATCCGCTAATCGCTAATTAACGAAGCTAACTTTCTCGTCAGCGGATTAGCGTTTTCGCTAACCTTGGAAACCATTAGCGGACCAATTAGCTTTCGCTAAATTTAACTCCGCCAATTTTAAGTCGGCTAACAAAATTTATACATGTTTGGTCCTGTCTGTTGTAAGCATGTAACGCCTTGACACGTGTCTCCAACATCCAGTCAGGAACGCTTGGCTGACTGCGTGTTAGTACGTGTAAACGTGACTAGACATGATTTGTCGACGCCGCGCTGCAGCAACTGAGTGAATGGAATTTTTCGATTATTAAAGTTTAATACTTTTTTTTTACAGTAAATAAAGACTGTCAGTGTATGTTGAAAGAATCATAGAATGTAATTGTAAAATAATGTATAATTTCATTTTTCATTATTTGTTAATTTAATTAGGATTTTTTTGTGTCAATATATTTGGTTATGGTAAGTACTGCATAAGTTCATAACCAGGATGACATCCAAGGTGTGCGCCAAACAAAATTTTCTAAAAACTTACTTTTCATTAAAGTTTAGAGTTTTCTGTTTATTTACATGACTAAGACCAACAACCTATAAATATATAAAACAAAGTGTATGTATTTAATGTTAAAGCAGACAGATAAAAAAGCATGGAAAATAGTATGACAATCATAATGCAGAAGACTATAAACACAGTAAACGTTATGTGTAAGTGTTCTGTAAAGTTGACCACACGTTAACCCTGAACGCTGTCATCAGCCAGAAGGAAGACTAGGCCCCACACCTGACACACACACACACACACACACACACACTTCCGTGACCTGGGTTATTGTTTGAACACTTCTGGGAACAAGTATGAAACTTAGAACCCAGTTATATATTGCCTTCATGATTAATTTTGGTTGGAATGTTCCCGCTCTGATTTAAAAATTTACCTCATAAATGATTGTAAATATAGTACTTGACTTTCCCATCAAATATAACCAGAATGAATCAGATACGTTTTCGTAACCTTAATGAATTTATGAAGAAATTTACCATTATTCTACAGCTCTAATAATATAAATTTTACCACCCATGACGTGTACGCTTGTCTGAATACATATATTAACTGAACATAAAACAACGGTACACTATAATAAAATATACTCGAATATACAGTAGTTGCAATGTTAGATACACCGTAAGTAGCGAGCTTCCCCCTGCTTCATGTAAGTGTCCATAATGTCTAGAATGGTCGTTGCTGCCCCCAGGTACCTGCACGAACACAGTGACACACGGCATCTTAGCACAGGAGCGTCTGCAGTGACCTTCAGGGGAGCGACCCTTCCTTTATCCACCTCTAATGTTCCTAGTAGTGTTTAACCCACCTCCTCCTGGAGTGAATGTGTAGTCTTCCTCGTCCACCCTTCAGATGGCCTTGTTAAAAAGTGGCCCTTCTAACTTGCTAATTGAGGATTGCGTTCTTAGGTGGCAGGCCATCATACACATACTTTCTTTACCTTGTTAAAACTTCCATTATAACTTTACTTATGTCTTCCAGTTTTTTTTAGGTCATACAGGAGAATGACTAACCTCTCCACTTTTTGTACTAATTGTGTTGATGCTGTCAGACAATTCCTTGGGTGTTTTACTTCCTTCTGGATAAACTCTCGAAACACTCTACGGGACTGAGTTGTTGTTTTGGGTAGTCCTTGTTCATACACCCTTTAGTTAGTGGGTGAGGTGCCGAATGCCACCCAATTTTCTTGAACACATGTGTCTCCTTGTCAGCAATGGGTAAGAACCAGCACATCGGCATCCACAGTTCTGACGGGGATTCACGGATTTCCGTTGTTTGCAGCATCAGCGATATGGATATTGATTCTCGTGTCAGTTTCCTCGTGACTCTATCGGGGCTGGGCTAATATATTCACGGTTAGCATATAGGTGTCAGCAGTGAACATTCTCGTCTTCAGCAGCGTACACGACTATTGCTGTGTATTGTAAGAGCAGGAGTCAAGAAGTCCAACAGCTCTGCCTTCACACACACACACACACACACACACACACACACACACACACACACACACACACACACACACTCAAATTATTTACAGAAATAGGACTAGTTTTAAAAGATTTTCTGCTCTTCATAAAAAAAACCCAATTAGAATTCCTGTTAGCCCTTAATATACTACAGGTGATGTGTTGACCCTTTATAATATTCTAACGTCATGGCGTACTTTGGACGTTGATGCTTCGTAGGATAATGTAATGTATTATTGTTTTGTAATACGCAATCATTCTACTGTATTAACATTTATTACCCATTCGCTAGTAGTATGAAATATGAAATATAACACACACACACACACACACACACACACACTTTTCTTATGTAACTTTTATTATATTGTTTACGTATACTGTACCTCCACGAGGGCTCCTACCTTACCACTATTCTGCCTTACGTTTTATTTGTACAACTTTTTTTTTCTCTGTACCTTTCCACCCCTTTATGTCTACGCCAGCCTTTCTTCCTTCCCTTGGTTCCCCTTTCCTGCTCTTCGAAAATTGACTCCATCTTTCCGTCCCTCATTCTTTTTCGCGCCTTTTCGCCCTATATTTTTTCTTCTCGAATATTTTTATACGAAGATCCTGTCACAATATTATTTTATGATGTGTTTACGATGTCGTGCAAAGAGGTTAAAGTTATCTTGCTACAGGGATAAAGTTGTCGTAAGAGAGGGTAAAGGTTATCGTACGAGAGGGTTTAGAGTTATAATAATAGAGAATTAAAGTTGATGTAATAAAGGGTTAATTTTGTCGTGGGGGGTAAAGTTATCGTAAAAGAAAGTTAAAGTTGTCGTATAAATGTGCTGAAAAGGTGACTCACGAAATACCAAAACAATGCTAAAATTAACCTAACATTGACTGGCCTGTATAGTGAGGTAATATGTTCTGGTGAAATACTGACAGGTAGTAACGCCTGAGTCACTTATTAAAGGACCTGAAGGTTATATACTTAGATGGAACTATGCAGTAAGATACACTCCAAGACAGCCAACATAAGACTAATATACTGTAGAACTGTGGTTGGTGAAAGACAAAGGCACCGAACTAGAGACAAAAAGACAACAAAATCTAAAAGTGACACAAAAAAATTGACTAAAACTAATTAGAAATGGTTGAGAATTATCGTATTTGTAACGACTTTCCGGAATTGTTCAAATCTACGAGACGAACATGAAGTCATAATATACCATGTTACAACTTCTTAAGGTTCATCAAAGACTAAGCCCAAACTCCTGAAATTAGTAAACATCACCCGCCCGGACGTGTGAAGACAAGGCTGTCCATGTTAGCAGGTTGTAGTACTAGTAACGCTATACTAAGGGCAAAATGAGGTAGGTAATTAAGGTGAACAGAAACATCTTGAAGTATCTGGTAAAGTCTCCAGAGTTGTCATCACCTTGCCTGAACATGTTAAAAATGTGCTTAAATATGTAATAAGATGTTTGATGGCGGCAGCAGTAGCGTTTTACTTACCTCTTGGCGCTGAGACCTACAGTATATTATAACATGTTGACACCTGTTACTTTGAGACCTATTATAACATGTTGAGATTTACTGTACCACTATAAGACATACTGAATTAAGGTTCATCAAACGCCGCTTGAATGAGAGGTGTTGCAACAGCTGGGTAAGAGAAAGAGAGACCACTGACCTCTCTAAGCTGACGGCAGTGAGGTTGAGGACACTGGCGGTGAAGGAGAGCATCATGAAGTAGTTGGCAATCTTGCAGGCAGCACCGCCAGAGTCCCACAGCACCACGAAGAAGTAGACGATCTTGAGAGGTACACAGAGAAGCAACATGAGCAGGTCGGCCACTGACAGAGACACCAGGAACATGTTGGTCGTGTTGCGGGACTTACGGTCACCTGTACAGTGTGAATCATTGCTGTTATTAATGACGCTGGAAAAGTGTGCACCAGTGTTCTTATTATTAGCATTATCATTATTATTAAAATTACAATTGTGTATTATTATTATTATTATTATTATTATTATTATTATTATTATTATTATTTGTAAAAGGTGCACCAGTGATGTTATAATTGGTATAATTATTTTCATTGATGCTACTGGTGTAATCGTTATTATTTATATAACTGTTATGGTTCATATTACTTTTTTATTTGTAATTATTAGTATCAGTAATAATATATTTTAATTATTACTGTATTATTGGCATTATTATTGTTAGTATATAATTTGTATTGTTATTATTGACAATATTGTTCTAATTGATATTATTATTATTACTAATACCTTTCCAGCACTATAATATATTGATTCTTAAAATAATGTTCACGTAAAATTGAACGTTATGAGTGCATTTATTTGCAGTATTTTGAGTCTGTCCTTCACCTGTGTATTGGCTAAGTTATTTGGATATTTATTCAATATAATATTGTGTTATTAATATATACAAGATGTTTGAATTATTATAACGTCAGAATACCCGATCAACTCAAAAAGTGAAAATAGGTCACACAGACACGACTGCCTGTTAAGGACAAGGTGTACTATTTAAACCTTCGGTACTGTACTGTACTGTACTGTACGTGAGGAGGTAGCGTGCTGCACCGACCCCTCTCACTTCCTCAACTTTGCAAACTTAAGTACCCATTTACAGTTGGGTTGATTTGGAGTGGTCCGGGATCGAACCAGCGATCCTGGGACACTAGGTAAGTAATATTCTTGTTAATACAGGCAAGTGTTGTTAATACTGTTATTGTTAGTACGGATATTGTTATTGCAGCCGTCTGATAATTGTTAGTACTGTGTATTGTTATTATTACAACTGTCAGTGTTCAGAGGCTATTAGGGCCCCTTCCCATCAGTTATTAATATTGTTACTATTGTTATCATTATATTCAATATACATAGGGTAATAATAATGACAATGATGATAATAATTATAATCATTCTTATTATTTGTGTTACAACCATTACTCAAATTTTCGTTTCTATTATTGGTAAGCAAACATATGACCCTTGACCTGGTCCTAATGTAACCAAAGTCACATGACCTTTGACCTGAGGTGATCCAGGATTACCTTACCTGCCATAAGGACGATGACGGCGACGTTGCCGATGATGCCGAAGACGAGGGTGACCAGGTAGGTGGTGAGGTGCAGGTAGAAGAACGGGATGATCTGCCGGGAGATAACACAGGTGAGAGATGAGTGATAACAGAGATAAGATATTGGAGCTGAGAGATGGGAGATTAGAGATAACAGAGATAAGAGATTAAACAGGTCACATGAGATGAGAGGTAATATATGAGAGTTATAAGAGTAAGAGACTAAGAGCTACCAGAGTTGAGAGACAACAGGTAAAAGATTAGAGTTGTCAGCGCTATACTGTAGATGATGATGAGAGATGGAAATATAAAAGTGAGGGCTGCAGATAACTATATTAGAGATATTAGGAAATAAATAATTAGCACCTAAATTTTTGAGAGATAAAAAACTAAAGCTGCTGGAGATTAGAGGAAAAATAATAGAACCAAAATAAACCAGGAAAACTAGCGATGACACTGATAATAAAAATATGAAATGACAAATGACGAAGATGGGAGAAGAAAGAAGCCAGAGATAACAAGAGATAAGAGATGTTGGAGATATGAGCTATGAGGGTTTAGAGATACTTGGATATAATGGCATTGAGAGATAAGAGGTGCTAGTTACTTGGGGTGAGAGAAATAAGATAAGCAAGAAATAGCAGATTTGAGCGATAAGATAAATATGAAATAGGGGAATTGAGAAATGAGATAAACATGAAATAGGGGAACTGAGAGATAAGATAAACAAGAGAACTGAGAGATAAGATAAACAAGGGAACTGAGAGATAAGAAGACCAAGAGTTGAGAGGTAAAATTAACAATTGCTGTGAACACTTGTCAACCACTTATGTAAGTCACGTATGGTCCTAGGTGGAATACTGATGTTATCTGTGGGCTAGGTGTGGTGATGGGGCACTGTGGGCTGGGTATGATGTTGAGGCACTGTGGGCTGGGTATGAAGTTGGGGCACTGTGGGCTGGGCATGGTGTTGGGGCACTGTGGGCTGGGTATGATGTTGAGACACTGTGGGCTGGGAATAATGCTAGGGCTCTTTGCCTCCTCGACTCGGTGCAGAAAGAAACCATCAAAACAAACCGCAAGAATGTTCTTACCAGAATTCATTTTTGTGTTAAACGTTCTTACGGACATTCTACAGATTTCTTTGTTATAAAGGTACTTTTTCTGTGTTCTACCGAGCTTCACTGAATAGTGCCACCACAACGCACCCATCATCGGCTAACGAGGTCATCTGGGAGGGCGCCTGATTTTTCGGTTGAAATTCCATTTTGGAGAACCGCTGGCTACCAAAACTCATCTATACCTTGGACTAGCATTGCGTGGAGGTCCCTACCACAAAGTCTTTTTCCTATGGCCTGAAAGTCCCATCAGTTCACGATCAACCTGCCTCAAATATTTTCAGTGTTTGGCAAGAGGACGCCTATGAGAATAGATTTGAGACACTACACTTGTCTGACCGTTATCTGCGCTTTTTTATTTGTTAAACAAATGATGTTTTCATCCTTCCGTACTATTTCTATAATCTCAACGTGGAGGTTAGCCATTGTCCAGCGCATTCTAAGAAACCTGGTGTTCCATTGTCTCCCACTAATTATTTTATCAAAACTCTCCCCTAAGTCTCTCTCAGGCTATGGAATCTGTCGACAGCTACTCTAACTTCCTACCTAACGCCACGTCCTTCCCAATAACAAATACAGTTTCCGTTTCAGTCATTCCATCACAGACTTGCTCACTCTCCCTGTTCTAATCTTTGATTTTGCTCTCAAAAGTTGGCAAATCTTATGTTACTGCTTTTGATATTTCTAAAGCCTTCACCTTAATAATACTTTAATCTATGTATATCTTTCTCACCAAACAGACACCCATACAGTTGTGTTGCTTGTTTCTGCCATCTTTGACACCAAGTTTAAGACCTCGTCATCATTTCTTCCAACAGCACACCGTCCGCTGCTGATGGTACAAACCTACATAAAAAAATATCCTACCGCTCTAATACCTGCACCCAGTCAAGTCTCCCTGTAAATCACCTAAACACTACAGCTGTCTTGCACACACACATCTTGAAGCCATGACACAGTGGGATACATATAACCTCGTTACCTTTAGTGCCTCAAGACATCTATTCCTAAAGTCTTCAACAAACTACAGTAGATCGGTCCCAGCCTCCACGTTCTGTCAGTAACGCTCCTGGTATATCTTGTGATAGTATCTATGGTCTTACCTTTCCTGTAATCACCCAATTCCCGAAAATGTATAGAATGCATCCAAATATAAAGGTTCCTCTTCTGTGTTTATTTATATCTAACTTATGAACAACTCCCCCGCCCCTACCATCACTATCATGACTTCCAATACTGTCACCACCACCAGCATCACAACCACCGCCATCATTACCACCACCATCAATCATCAACAGCACCACCACTATCATCATCATCAATACCAACACTAGTAACACCACCACAATCGCCAGCACCATTACCTTCACAAATACCACCACTACCACCACCAATAACCCCATCACTGCTATCACCATCACCATTACCCACCTTCCAGGGATAATGAAGGTCGTTGGGGTCGTCAATCACAATAAAATTGAAGGTGTCGTTGCTGGGATGAGTCTGGTTGTCATTTTCCTGCAGCCAACCTTCTGGGTCGTCCAACTCGGCGGGAGTGGTGTAGTCATCCAACCTGGGCGATATCGTGTAGTAGTTGTAGTCGTCCATGGTCGTGCCTGTAAAGATAAAGAAGAAAACTACAATCAACTTCATTAAGATTTTGATTATCTTACGAAAACACTATGATAATTCCTGAAATAATTCTTAAGGTAATCTCTGGTCTGCCTCTTGGATGATGATGGCTAAGTATTTTATATTATACTTGAAGGCTTATCTTAGGTGAAGGTGCTGGAGAAGAAGGAGAAGAAGAAGAAGAAGAAGAAGAAGAAGAAGACGAAGACGAAGACGAAGACGAAGACGAAGAAGAAGAAGAAGAAGAAGAAGAAGAAGAAGAAGAAGAAGAAGAAGAAGCCGACGCCGACGCCGACGAAGAAGATTATAATCACTAAGGAGAAGAAAAAACAACAAAAACACGCTCCGCCTCCAGTATAGAACAAGACATGAAGTACGAAACTAATTGACAACGATAAGAAAGGAGGCAGGAAACGATGAAAGCGTCGATAGATGAATATGATTGAAAATGACGGTAACATTGAATGGCTGTGAGAGGAGGGAAGGGTCTATTTCATCAGCCGTGTCCATCCATTCTCTGATATACTGTACACACTAACTTAAACCAGCTATCATCCTTATAAATTGATCTGGTCGACAATCATTCCTAAAATTATCGTTTGTCCTAGACTTTTTTTTTTATATAATTTAAGCGAACGAAGAATAAAAATATATGATCATTTCTGGAATAATTTCTGGGTCATCATTATAACATAGAAGGAATTCCTTGAGGACACTGCAATAAAATTTTAGGATGATAATTTGGAGGAAATTCCTGGAACGGTGATCGTGAATGATTTCTGGAATATATCGTGTCTAATACTATAGACTGGAAAAAATATTGCTGAGTCGAGTAATGAGAAGTTCTGATTACCACATAACAAAAATAATCGCTCAGTATATTTCATGTTCATAATAATTTCAATAATATCTACATATCTGACATACAATAGAAGGAAATAAAAACTAAATACTTTCAGAAATAACCTTCAAAATATATCTGAGCAAAAAAAAAAAATTGCTCATATGATTCTTGAGGTAATTCCAAGGATAATTTTAATTCCCCCAAATAATCTCTGGTCTACCCCTTGGATTAAACAGTTGAAGTAAGTAATGTTGCACTTGAAGGCTTATGGGAGGAGGAAACGTGGAAAGTCCTGTTATTACTCTTATGGAAAATTAGAAGAAGGGGCAGGAGAAGATAAAAGAGGAGGAGGGAGAAGAATGAATAGGAAGAAGAAGAAGGCAAGAAAAATAAAGTAAAAAAGGATGAAAAATATAAACGAGGATGAAGAGAAAATTTAAAAGAGGGAAGGTAAAAACAGAGAAGGAAAAGGAGATGAAATAGGAGGAGGATAAATTCAAAGAAGAGGAAGATGAAAAAAAGACACGGATGAATGAAAAACATTAAAAAGGAATAATGAAGTTAAAGAAAGCTGTAAAAAGTAACAGGTAGAACTGAAGAACGAAACAGATTGAAATGACATAAGACAACAAGAAAAGATTTTAAAAACGAAGGAGAAATAATGATAAGAAAAAATGAAAAAAAAATATAGAAAAACAAACAGAAAAAAGTAGATATAAAAACTAAGGAAGAAAAGGCAATTTACAGAACAAATAAATTGAAAAAGGTAAAATGAAATATAAGTCAAACAAAAACCGAAATAAAAGGAGAATTGAAAACAAGGAAAATGCAATAACACCATTATTGTAAAATTAAGACGAAGACCATTATTTATGATCGATACGACAAAAGGTGACAGAAATATGGGTGATGTGGCAGGTGCCTTGGGAATATGATTGAACGGCAATATGTATAATGTGATGTATTTTATATTGATCTATCAATCTCATTTTTTCACCGTACATCTCTCTCTCTCTCTCTCTCTCTCTCTCTCTCTCTCTCTCTCTCTCTCTCACTGTAGTGCACCCACTTTTTTTTTTTTTTTCTTTTTTTTTACTGCGATTAGCCCACCCGGGCACAGGTCACTCACCCACATCAGGGCCTGGGGGACGAAAATGTAAAACTAATAATAATAATAATAATAATAATAATAATAATAATAATAATAATAATAATAATAATAATAATAATAATAATTCATAGTAAATAAAATTAAAAACAAATAACAATAATAATAAAATAATAATAATAATAAGAAAGAACCGTAAATACAAAAATTAAAAAAAATATCAAAAGTGAGAAAAAATATATGTATGTTGTGTTGTCAATAGTAAGAGAAACAATTAAGACCCTGTAATTGTGTGTAAATGAGGCAGAAAGTAAGATAAGCAACCTGGGACTTGGTCACAATTTTCGTGATGCCATATGGCAGCAGGGTCTCCCATTAGACAATATGCTTCCAATATCTTCCCAGGCGGTAATACCTCCCTGTTTGGTAGGTGCCTACTACCTACTACGCTGGTAGTAGGGTTATAATTAACTTCTATGGACCTTAGGAAGACCTTTTTTCGTTCTCTACTCTAACAGATACAAAATACAAACAACATCCAACAAGCTAAATGTATAAGAACATCTGGATAAACAATACATTTTTACTCTGACGTCAATGAAATCTGTTCACCCTGGACGCAGTAAAATCAAATTTGCAAAGAAATATCGCATTTTTTTCCAAAGGCAATATGTTGCAAAAGATTCAGGCCGAAAAATTAACCTTAGTGAATTGCTTTCAAATATTTGTCTACAGTTTCTTTGTTTCTTTCAGGTCAATTTGGGAGTTGTGGAGTGACAGTGCTCACGTATGTGTGTGTGTGTGTGTGTATATATATATATATATATATATATATATATATATATATATATATATATATATATATATATATATATATATATATATATATATATATATAACTCAATTAAAATGCCAGCTGTTGTTGTGAGCTTCATAAAGGGTCAGCGTTATGAACAATGGTAAGGCTTTTATCATCGTCGGGGGAGGAGAAGGATGTCACCTAACTCTCTCAGCCCCTTGTTTACGAGCACCTGGCCTCCAGGCTGTTAACAGATGGCTGATGTTACTGAGGAAACTAATTAATTTATCTCTCTTTCTCAAACATTGTATTATAACAGCTCATTATTTCGTATTTAATTTAATGGTGTAAGACTGTCCACAATTTATTTACGGGAGTGTTGCCGGGATTTTTGTATGTATCTTCACAATCTGCAGTGATCTCCTGAAGGAGCAATTTGACCATGAAAGAGTCCGAAGATCACTGATTGGAAAATTCTCAGACGTATTTAACAATAAAAATAACAAGAAATAGTAATGAAATACAAGCACGTATTAATAAGTATTAGACCGCCTTAAAAAAAACACACACACACACAAAGGCGTTAAGCTTCAGGGGCAGGTTAATGTTCTTAGGGTGCCCTCGGATCACGGCCACGGGACACCCTCCTGCAGCAGAGATGCTGTAGAGGGGATGTACCCCGTTCTCTTTTTCCTCTTCCCTGGATGGTTACGAGGGTCGTAAAGTCGTTCTAGTGGTCGTAAATGACAAATTGAGGGCGGTAGGAGGAGTAGCCGTGTTCCTTATTTAATCAGTGGAGGGAAGGTCAAGTTAACACACACACATATTTATGGGAAATAAATCTGATGCTAATATCTAATATCATCAGCTGATGCTACTACCAACAGCTGACAACTACCACCAACAGCTGACGTTACTGACAACAGCTGACAACTACTACCAACAGCTGATGCTACTACCAACAGCTGACAACTGCCACAAACACCTGATGTTACTTCGAACAACTGATGTTAATACTGTAACAAGGTTGAATTGATTTTACGTAAAACTTAAACCCAAACTGAATTTTTGTTGCTCTAAAATATATTTTACTTCGCAATATAAAATGGTGTATAGAAATAGTTTAGTTATCCTTCTGAAATGACCTGTTGGAGCATGGGAACTATTATGCTGTATCAGCTGTTAAGCAAATGCTTAGAGAAATACTTATACTGTGATGATATCTTTGTCAGATTATCTAAAGCAGGGGTGGCCAACCTTTTGTGTGATGTGATCTACTTTTTCCACAGTTACCCTGACGCGATCTACCAGCCTAATATTCACCCATTGCCATAAAATACGCAGATTCGTAGAGAGAGAGAGAGAGAGAGAGAGAGAGAGAGAGAGAGAGAGAGTAAACAAATAATATTTTTCAATGATTGTTATGATATACGAGTATTGTTAACATGACAAAATCATAAACTTACTTTACTAATGAGATGGTTACCACTGCATGTTGTCTGCCAGTTTTGTGTAATTAGGACTGTAGGCGGTGACTGCTAGCCTCAAGCCAGCATCCAGGTGTTCATCTGACATTGTTGATCGGTATTTGGATTTGATGTGTTTCATGTGAGAAAATGTTGATTCACAAAGGTAGGTTGATCCAAAAAATGCTGTGAGGTACATGGCACATTTTCTGACATTGGGATATTTTTCTTCACTAAGAAGGTTCCAGAAACTTCCTCCTGTTGCCCTGGATTTGATCTGAATATCATTTTTAAGCTTCAGAAGCTCATTTTCGACTTCAGATATGTCCATGTTAAATACTGATGCCATTCTAGATGCAATATCGTCAACATTTGTGATTTTACCAAATGGAAAACACATATATGTTGCAACAGGTTCTATTGTTGCTATATCTTGAAACCGCCTCTCAAAATATGAGGCAAGGTTTTGCACCTGTTCAATATATCGAGTCCTGTCAAACTGGTCACAGTCTTTTCCTTGGTTTTCTAGTTCAGACATCATATTTCTGAAGTTTCGTAGTTGATGTTGATGCAGCTGCGAAGACATTAGTTTTAGTTTCTGCTTGAAAGCAGCCACAGGATTAATCATGTCAACTGTAGTTTTATCTTTTCCTTGCAGATCTAAGTTTAGTTTATTCAGCATAGCAGTCATGTCAACTATAAAAGCTAAATCTAACAGCCACACGTCGTTGTGATCAAAAGGCCAATCTTTTGAGGCCAAAAAAGAAGTTAGGAAACCTATCATACCACAGGACAATGAACCCACTGATTCGGCCAGCCAATGCAGGTGCCCCATCAGTATTTTTAGATACGAGCTTACTTACTGGCAACTGTGTACTATTAAAAAATATTACTGAAAATCTGAAATATGTCTTCATCCTGAGTTTTTCCTTTTAATGGTAGAATTTTCTGCAGTTCCTCTCTGGTACTCATGTCTTTAAACACCATTCTCATGAAAATACATAATTGTGATGTATTGACCACATCAGTAGACTCATCAAATTGTAATGAAAAGAACACACACTCACGTATGTCTTTACTCAGTTGTTCACCCAAATCCTCAGCCATGAATTCACAGCGCCTCATGACAGTGTTTCTTGATAACTGAACATAATTGTAACATATCTAGAAACATTAAAATCAATTGTAGAAAATTATAATGTGAAAAATTGTAATGGAACATCTAAAATAAGAGAACTGAAACTGGGTAAATTATCTTTATTGGTGAGCTTGAATTGTGAACAGGAAACAAACAGCAGTCTTCATAGCAGAGAGCGTCAAAGCCGTTAGCCTTCAAGTCGTCATCTCGCCATTAGTATCTAAGATTTCAAGGAGTGCAGACACATACACCTACCTCTGATAGTTTTTTAATAAGTGTTAACATTCCCCAAGAGGTGGTAAGATAACTTATTTTTGTAATTATTGATCAGTTATAAATGCAAAGTTAATAACATTTGATAAAAGTGAATTATACAAGTGAAACATAGTAAGAGTCAGATGATAATCTTCTGGTAAACAAAATAATCATTTAGTCATGTTAGGATGTAATGATATGATGATTGACTTGAAGATAATACTAATTTAATACAGTAAACACTTAGTCATGAAATACTTAACAGTGTCTATGAGATATAATTTTCTTTCAAGTTTTAAATGAACAGTGAAAGATTTAAGTATTACTACTATTTAATATGATTTACTTGAAGTGTTTATTTCTGTGAATTAATTTACAACTTAAATGATTCTTGTGTAAAGTAAATAAATCGTTGATTTAAAGTTAATTATTATTATCTAGATTAGGTACTGAAAATTATAATTTTCAGGGGTTTGTGTGTGCAGCAGATTTAACTGGAGCTGTTTATGTGGAACTGTTTAACTGTGTAGCAGTTTAATTGGGAATCAGTTTATCTGTGCAGCTGTTCATGTGTGTGGCTGTTTAACTGTACTGTACAGAAGATTTAATTTGGAACAAGGATTTATGATTCAGATAAGTTTGATAAATTAGTATATTTATGCATAGAAGATATCATATCACTTGAGAAGTGGTGAAATTATCATAGAAACCATTTTATCATTTATATGAACAAACAAGGAATCTCTTAATTTAATAAAAAACATTATTCAAATAAGTTAACTATAGATTTAGCCCTTTGCTGTGCTGGTGCCACTAAAACATACCAATTGCCTACTGCTCAAATCATTACTTGCCTTACCTTCTCTGGATAATAAAGAATAAAGTGGTAATACTTAAATGATCTAATAATTTACAAGTTACAGTACTGATAACTGCTGGTGTGATCTGGTCACGCCGGCTATATACTGGTGGTAACTAGTAATGTGATCTAACAACATTCTATACAGTGGTGACACAGATGTGTGACCACGAAGATTTAATACATTGGTGACAACTGGTGTAATATTAAGTTTAGTTTATTACACTACCAACAGCTGACAACTTCCACCAACAACTGATGTTACTACCAACAGCTGACAACTTCCACCAACAACTGATGTTACTACCAACAGCTGACAACTTCCACCAACAACTGATGTTACTACCAACAGCTGACAACTTTCACCAACAACTGATGTTACTACCAACAGCTGACAACTTCCACCAACAGCTGATATTACTACCAACAATAATGTTACTACCAACAGCTGACAACTTCCACCAACAACTGATGTTGCTACCAACAGCTGACAACTTCCACCAACAACTGATGTTACTACCAACAGCTGACAACTTCCACCAACAACTGATGTTACTACCAACAGCTGACAACTTCCACCAACAACTGATGTTACTACCAACAGCTGACAACTTCCACCAACAACTGATGTTACTACCAACAGCTGACAACTTTCACCAACAACTGATGTTACTACCAACAGCTGACAACTTCCACCAACAGCTGATATTACTACCAACAATAATGTTACTACCAACAGCTGACAACTTCCACCAACAACTGATGTTGCTACCAACAGCTGACAACTTCCACCAACAACTGATGTTACTACCAACAGCTGACAACTTCCACCAACAACTGATGTTACTACCAACAGCTGACAACTTCCACCAACAACTGATGTTACTACCAACAGCTGACAACTTCCACCAACAACTGATGTTACTACCAACAGCTGACAACTTTCACCAACAACTGATGTTACTACCAACAGCTGACAACTTCCACCAACAACTGATGTTACTACCAACAGCTGACAACTTCCACCAACAACTGATGTTACTACCAACAGCTGACAACTTCCACCAACAGCTGATATTTCTACCAACAGCTGACAACTTCCACCAACAACTGATGTTACTACCAACAGAAAACAACTACCTCCAACAACTGTTGTTTATACCAACAACTTATAATTACCACCAACAGCTGACGTTACTTCCAACAGCTGACAACTACCACCAACATCTAATGTTACTATCAACACCTGATGTTACTACCAACAGCTGGCAACTACCACCACCAGCTGATTTTATTACCCACAGTTGGTTCTACTACTAGCAGCAGATGTTACCAAAATCGGCTGATTTGCCTATCATTAGTCGAGTCTATCACCATCAGCTGATTCTACAACCATCAGCTGATTGTACGACTTCCCATTGATTCTACCAACTGACTCCACCACCTACAACTGAAAAATAAAGCCAAACATTTGGATAGAGTGTTCCTTTCGGCCCGACATTACCAAGGAGAGGGTCCGCTTATATTTTCTGAGTGTTAAGAGTATTTATGCCCCTGTCGTAGAGTTACTATTATTTGTTATATGCACACACTTAAAAGTGCAAAAAAGTATTACACACGTGTGCGTATTGTTCAACACTACAACCTCAGCATAGTTAACCAGTGTGTTCACTCCATGCCAACCTTACTTTTGCATTGTAACCCTGTTAAATGACCTCTCCCATCTCCCTTTGTTACTATACCTGTATCAAAGTCTAATTAAACCAAGTCAATCCATGTGCAGGAGGCGGAGACTTATTATGTGACGTCGTTGGCCGTAGTGAAAGAAAACGGTAGTAGGGGAGGACTCGTATATTATCCCGGGTGAGACTACCCCACCATATGTCATGATTTCCTCATCCCCTAGCTCACTATCTTTCAGTTAACCTCTTGAACTTCTCATGTAATCATTATTTTTATGATATTCCTATTATTTATAACCTTATGATTTTGCTGCCAGTATCAGTGTAAAAGCAATAAAGTAATCATGGGCATATGGGCTAGCTATTTACTAGGGTGGGGGGCAGATGGAATTAAATAAAATGGTCAAAGAAAATAATAATACAAATTAATGATTATAATTATCATCATTCTCTCTCCCCAAGCTATTACAGTACCGTAAATCAGTAAATAGAAGTATGTATGTGTAGAGGTTTTCAATTTATCAATATGGTCACTAGATATATTGCAGATGACAAGGCTATACAACACTTTCAAACAGCAAATAGGTACTTGTCTTATAACATCTGGTTTCCTGGCCGAACGTTAGACTTAAGGAAATTTAAATTTTTACCTGCCAACGGCTCAATTATTGCCCTGTTGCATCCTATATAGTTGCTGCATGCACAATAAAATCCACTTTTTTATCTGTTTTTCATCCCTTAGAAATCGTTAAAATATCTATTTTTTTTCGTGTAGTATGTAATTTTATGTCTCCACATGCGACACATTTATCAGGCATTGTCGCACACCCTCACACCACGACTGCCAGCTCGTAACTGAGCTTCCGCCACAGACCAGATGATGTCAAGCATGGCGAATTTTCGACTCGAAATAGGTTGACTTGGTTAAATTAGACTTTGACCAGTATATAATATTTGTACCACTTACGTACATTACATGTATATTATTTGCCAGTCAAGTGACCCATTTCCTGAATATGTAACTCTGTATTTTCTAATTTTGGGCTGTCTTGTTCTTTCAGTAAATTGATAATTATTACATCACGTAAACGAGAGACACACACACAAACACACAGCTACAACATGACTTTTATATCTTTACGGTAACTGTATAATACCAACCCTACTCGGAAGATTTAAGAGTTCTTATAGAACACTTCAGTGACCTTGTCTTCTCAACGTCTGCCAATAAAAACGCAAATCCTCGAACCAAAGAAATTCTCGACCAATGACAAGAGATGTAACGAACAACATCAGTGATATGTATAATAATCTTGATAAAGGAAAAGCAGACGATAGACAGTAGCCGCCCAGGGAAGAACGTGAACCATACCGTAGGAGATCTTGAAGAATAACAGGATCCTTCCTTCCTCGCCCATGTCACGATTCCTGTCACCACACACACACACACACACACACACACACACACACACACACACACGTACAGTACATTTCCAAATGCTTCAAATATCTTCAGCCTTTGTCAAGGGAACCCCTCAGGAGGTGAGTAGATTTGTCAACACTACTTGTCTTGATGTCTCCCTGCGGTTTTTATTTTTGAATATGTCCTGTATTCCTTTTTTTTCTTAATGGTATTGTTGTTTTTGAAATTATCATTACATGTAGTATTTTAATAATTTTATTATTGTTTTTATAATTATTATTCTAATTTAAGTTTTCTTGACTTGAAAATACCCGTCAACGGGTAAATCACACCTGTGACATCAGCAGTCCCGAGGGATCATCTGTTGACGAAGATCCAAGCCACACTTATCTCGAATCTCTCCTGCCTTTTCTCAATCTCTCTCCACGTCTGCATCCTCTCCTTATCTCTCTTGTATCTTCCTCTCTATCTATCCATCTTTCTCTCACTTACTCATTCATATTATTTCTTGTTCAGTGGTTCACCAGACATACACACTTTTTTACACACTCATTTACCAATTCACCATTTTGCTCTCTCTCTCTCTCTCTCTCTCTCTCTCTCTCTCTCTCTCTCTCTCTCTCTCTCTGTGTACGTGTATAAAGTGTCGACTGTTGCTGTGTACGTCTACAAACTGTCCACTGCTAATGTGTAATCCTATGAACTGTCGACTGTTGCTCTGGATGTGTATAAACTGTCGACTGTTCCTCTGGACGTGTATAAACTGTCGACTGTTATTGTGTAAGTCTATATAAACTGTCGACTGTTGCTGCGCTCGTTTAAAGTTCCCTTCCATACACCTTAACGTGTCCAAAGTTCCATATTAATCTATCTTACGTCTAAAGTTCCTTTCTGCTTCACTATCCACTAACATCCATGTCCAAATTCTCTTGACATGCACTCTGGCCAGTCTGTTACGGTATTCCCTTTCCACTCGTCCAAACCTCAATGTTTTATGTAACTAATCCTTATTAACCTCATTATTGTATAAGTGAGGACATAACTGAATAATTGAGTCAATGAGTAAGATCAAAGGAGGAGGAGGAGGAGGAGATATGAGAGGGTACGAAGGAAAGGAGAGAGAGAGAGAGAGAGAGAGAGAGAGAGAGAGAGAGAGAGAGAGAGAGAGAGAGAGACTAAAAATTCTCAAACCTATTTAGACAAGAAACATTTTTTTAACTTGTGGTGATATCTCCCATAAGACTTATATACGCAAAGTAAATGAAAATTATCACAATTACCTTACACACACACACACACACACACACACACACACAGACTTGTATCCAGGTAATTGCTAAAATGCTTAAGAAATTAGCTGCCTAATTATAGCTCACTGGAAACATCTTGCACCGGGCAGTGCCACCCAGACCACACAGTCAGATGGGAGAGGCGGCAGGGAGGGGACATCGTCCTGTAGATGGAGTCTTATAGGGACCATAATTACTCGTCTTTCTAACACTGAATTTCCTTTGCATTAAATATTTAGGTCGGTTAAAGTCAATCTGTCGTGTTAAACATTCACTCCACAACACCAGTCCAACAACGTCAGAGGCACAACCAACACACAAATCTCAACATAATGCCTCTTGCTCCAACGCCCCGAAATAAAAATTATATATAAAATGCAGTATTTGCTCTTCTTATTATTCTTAGATTTGGATGAAGTAAATTATTAACGGTCATTTCACATGCCTACACCAGCAAAGGACGCAGAATTTACAGAGTAATTCGGCAATTGGCTCCTGAGGTGAATAATAATGCGGATATCTACAGATCTTCTTAAAGGAGAGTTTTAGTTTACCAATATGAATTAAAAGTCAGTTTTCTAAGTCTTACTCTCCCACGTCTTGTTTACACCTGGGATCCTTCAGCCATCCAGATGGAAGAAGTTTTAGTTACACAGGCCATTCAGGCAGTATATATTCAAGACTGTTTATTTTCAAACAGGCCACTCAGATAACACATTTAAAAAATAAAAACACTAGCGTGGACTCACGTTTGTTTAGAGGTGAGGTGAAGAGAGGGGACTCCTACTGAGAAATAGTTTTGAAGGAAACTCTATTTGCAAACCCGGCTATAATACAGAGAAAGAGGAGAAACTGGAATGAAAGCAGAGACTTTATGATGATAATAAAAGACAGCAAGGAATTACAGTTGAGAGAGCAATGAAGAATGCGTAAATAAAGAAGAAAGAAGAGATGAATGAGCAACTAATTTAAGCACATCTTCATGCCAGACTTTTCGAAAAATATGGGAAGGGATTGTGAGAGGAAGAGCAATGGAAGAACAGCCAAGTATGAAGGAGATGAAGAAACCTGACCATTATTCTTACAGGGATAAACACAGAACATCCAAGAGATGAATTCCTGCAAATTTTTGTGGGGGAGAAGACCAGGGGTTGATATAGGAAGAAAAATTTGCAAAGTGAGACGAAATAAATAGTACAAACAATGTCCCGTATAATAGATGAATAACTTAACCATCAAACCAGATACCACAACTGTGCAACACTGCCACACAATTGTGCAACACTGCCACACAACTGTGCAACACTGCCACACAACTGTGTAACACTACCACACAACTGTGCAACACTACCACACAACTGTGCAACACTGCCACACAATTGTGCAACACTGCCACACAACTGTGCAACACTGCCACACAATTGTGCAACACTGCCACACAACTGTGCAACACTACCACACAACTGTGCAACACTGCCACTCAACTGTGTAACACTACCACACAACTGTGTAACACTATCAGACAACTTTGCAACACTACCACACAACTGTGTAATACTACCACACAACTGTGCAACACTGCCATACAACTGTGCAACACTACTACACAACTGTGTAACATTACCACACACCTGTGTAACACTGCCACACAACTGTGTAACACTACCACACAACTGTGTAACACTACCACACAACTGTGTAACACTACCACACAACTGTGTAACACTATCAGACAACTGTGTAACACTACCACACAACTGTGTAACACTACCACACAACTGTGCAACACTACCACACAACTGTGCAACACTACCACACAACTGTGCAACACTACCAGACAACTGTGTAACACTACCACACAACTGTGTAACACTACCACACAACTGTGTAACACTACCACACAATTGTGTAACACTACCACAAAACTGTGCAACACTACCACACAACTGTGTAGCACTACAACTGTCACTACCACACAACTGTGCAACATTACCACACAACTGTGCAACACTACCACACAACTGTGCAACACTACCGCACAACCGTGTAACACTACCAGACAACTGTGCAACACTCCTGCACAACCGTGTAACACTACAACACAATCGTGTAACACTACAACACAATAGTGTAACACTACCAGACAACTGTGTAACACTACCGCACAACCGTGTAACACTACCAGACAACTGTGCAACACTCCTGCACAACCGTGTAACACTACAACACAATCGTGTAACGCTACAACACAACCGTGTAACACTACCAGACAACTGTGCAACACTCCTGCACAACCGTGTAACACTACATCACAATCGTGTAACACTACAACACAATAGTGTAACACTACCAGACAACTGTGTAATACTACCAAACAACCGTGTAACACTACCAGACAACTGTGCAACACTCCCGCACAACCGTGTAGCACTACTACACAACTGTATAACGCTACCACATCATTAGGTAATAAACACCGATACATTAACCTCATTAGTCGACTGGTCACGGAGCCTCGTGTCTAAGGATCCAAACTTATCACAGATCAGTGGTTCCGGGGCCCAGGCAGCCACATCCTGCACAGGTCTTTGACCAGTCTTAGGCTGTCTCTCGTGGACTTATATCATTCTTCAGAATTATTCCTGCGGGTACTTTCGTTTTGAGGTCTTATTCAAAGATTTCTCTTGTCTTGAAGGACTCCTGTCTTGGGTATCAAAACTTCCTAGAATGACCGAGTATACTCGCTTCTTTGTTCAAAGGTCCGCCAGAGAACCTCCCAGTATCAAAAGTCCTCCAATAAACCCCTATGCCTTCAACGTTGCCTTAAGAATATTTATCCATCTTTACACGTCATACCAGAAGATCTCCTTATCTGCAGGACTCCCCAAAAGAAATCCCTCAAAAGAATCCTCCAAAGGATCTCTTTTTATTCCTCCTCAGAAGTCCCCCAGGGTCAGTTCTCATCTTCATAAGTCCCTCGAGGACGTCCGTTTCGTTAGAGCCGCTCGTCTCTGAGATATAAAGTGTCGATGTATTAGATATCCCATTAATATTCTGAGAGCCTTAACTCAGACCATCCTTATAGATTCCAGGAATCCTGTGCGTGCCAGATCGTTGTTACTGTGTCTCTGCTGCCTCCTGATGGTGTTAATAACGCCCCCATACACCACAACCACTATTTTTATTTCTTTATGCTCCACTTCCCAGGTGTTGGTCACCAGGAAAACAATATATTTTCCCTGCGAGTCTCAGTAGAACTTTCGATATGACACTTTTTTCTTTCTTTGGAAGGGCAACCTAAGACCTCCTTTCTCTTTGTTCTTTAACTTTGTATTACACCCTGTGTGAGAAAATGTTATTTCCACTTTTAATTTCTACATTTTTTTTAATGATAGAACTCTTCAAAATATTATGTCTATTTCCATTTACTTTTTCAGCTGGGGTTATTAAACTCATAATACATATACTAACTTGTTGTATTCTTATCTGTTAATAGAAATAATAAGCTGTCACTTGGACACAATGATAGGAGATATAGTTAATGTAATTTTCGTTGGTGAGCTGTGAGGTGGCTCGAGAGGCCGATAAGGGATCGCAAGATTTGTCCACAGATATTGCACGTGTCGAGGGCTACATCTACTGCGGGAAGGCGGCGGCAGTGCCTTCCCAGCGCTGGCTCTTGTCTCCCTCAGTATGCAGTCGAGCTAATTCGAAAGTATTGATATCTCGTGTGGTGCTCCTCCGAACGTTACGGTGTGGAGTGATCGTCTCCAGGTGTGGAGGTCGAATTGACACTTTTTCAGGTTTGTCTTAAGACTATCCTTATACATTTTCTGTTGTCCGTCAGAGTTACGTTTACTATTCGTTAGGTGACTGTAAAGTAGCTACTTTGGTGGTCTACTGTCACCCATGCAGGTAACATGGCAAGTCCAACATAGTTGTTCATCTATATACAGTCGGTGTAAACGAGAATACTGACATATGTCCTCTTGTCTTCCCAGCAAACTCGGAGGATGGATCGTAGACTAAGTTGGTGAAAGTTTTCAAGTGCCCCGAGGTGTTTCCTCTATGTGACCGATGTTTCGCTGCCATACAGCAGGGTGGGGAGGACCACTGATCGTTTTTTTGTGCAGTTTTATAGATAATTTCAGCTCCCTACAGCTGAAGACACAGGTATGTATCCTGCTAAAGGCCTGAGACGCAAATCTGATCTGATGTTGGACCTCTTCATCGATGTCTGCGGATTCCTTGTAAAACACCACATTATGAAACTTCAAGGGTCTTGCTGGCGAGGTATAACCTACTGTAATTAGTGTTTCAAATCCCAGTAATGAAGAGTAGTTTGGCCACAAAGTAATAATAATAGCGAAGAAGTACAGATGATATACAAGAGGCGAAGGATGAACTACAAGCACAGGTGAATGGAGAGAAGTAAGACAGAAGTAAATAAACATGTACAGTATTGCACAGTCGTAACAAGAATAAAAATTAATACTACACCGACTGTATGTATGAAATTGAGTACAACAGTCAACACCTTTACAACCAGACTAATAAACTTCTGAAGTGTAATATGAATCTTTAGTGAAATTATACAAAGGCTGCACCTGCACCTCACTAACTAAGACAGGTTTGTGGCCACCTGACGTACGTATAACCCAACAACTATTTATGTAAGCTGAGCAAATTATTGAGGAATTTCGCTTTTGGGGTTAGTTTGCGAATTGATTTTTTTTTCAGGGATTAGCCCACCTGGGCATAGGTCACTGACCCACATCGAGACCTGGGGGGGATAATAATAATAATAATAATAATAATAATAATAATAATAATAATAATAATAATAATACTAATACTAATACTAATACTAATACTAATACTAATACTAATACTAAACTAATACTAATGATAATGATAATGATAATGATAATGATAATAATAATAATAACAATAATAATAATAATAATAATAATAATACTAATACTAATACTAATACTAATACTAATACTAATAATAATAATAATAATAATAATAATAATAATAATAATAATAATAATTCATAGTAAATAAATTTGAAAATAAAAAATTAAATAATACAAAAAATGAAAATATCAAAAGTGAGAAACAATATATGTATGTTGTGTTGTCAGTAATAAGAGATATAATTGAGACCCTACAATTATGTGTAAATGAGGCAGAAGTCAGATCAGCAACCTGGGACTTGGTCACAATACTCGAGATGGCATATGGCAGCAAGGTCTACCATTAGACAATACATTATGCTTCCAATATCTTCCCAGGCGGTAGTACCCCCCTGTGTGTGTGTCTGTGTGTGGGTGTGTGTGTGTGCCACCTAACGAATGGTAAATGTAACGCTGGCGGACAACAGAAAAGGTATAGAGATAGTGTTAAGACAAACCTAAAAAAAGTGTCAAATCGACCCCCTCACCTGGGAGACGGTCACTCCACACCGTAACGCTTGGAAGCGCACCACACAAAAATGTGTCAATACTTTCGAGTTAGCCCTTTGCATACCGAGGCAGACAAGCACCAACGCCGGAAAGACGCTGCCGCCACCCATCCCGCAATAGATGTAGACCCTCCACAAGTGCAACATCTGTGGACAACCCTGCCGATCTCGTATCGGCCTCTCGAGTCACCTCAAGAGATCACCAACAAAGGTGACATCCTTAATAACTCAAATCATTGTATTCTAGCTGGATGATCGTCAAACTCGATTCCGAGTGACATTAAAGTAGTAGTAGTAGTAGTAACAGCACTGGTTAACTACGTTACCGATAAGAGCAAATGGTTTCAGTCTCAATAAACAAGAATTTACAGATGCCAATGCTCTAAGGTACAGTTGGCCAGTAGAAGGTTTGCCCTCCCAATGCGTGTGTGGCTCTTCCTATGACGCCGATCACGCCATGGTGTGCAAGAAAGGGGGCTTCAAATGCATGAGGCATGACGAAGTAAGGGATCTCACAGCAAATATGTTGAAGGAAATCTGCCGTGATGTCATGGTAGAACCGACCCTCCTTCCATTGGACGGTGAGAATTTCCATCATAGGACTTCAAACACATCCAACGAAGCCCGTGTTGACGTCAGTGCTCGAGGATTCAGGACGCGGGGACAGCGAGCCTTCTTCGACATCAGGATGTTTTATATCTTAGCTCTTGACGCTGCACACAGGAGAAACGAGAACGACAAGATAAGGGCATACGGGGAAAGAATTCAGAACGTTGATTAAGGCAGCTTCACTCCTCTAGTGTTCACAACCTCTGGTGGGATGGGACCAAGTGCAAGATGTTTCTACGCCAGACTAGCGGAGGTGCTATCCGAACAGAAGCAGCAACCCAGAAGTTATGTTACAGCCTGGATGAGATGACGACTGTCCTTCTCTCTCCTTAGGTCGGCTTTGCTCTGCCTCAGGGGAACGAGAACATCGGCCCCAAAGCCGACAACAGTTGCAGATATTGACTATGAGGCAACAGTCACTGAATGCCGCATAGATCTGCGGCTCAGTTAACTAATTTTAAAGTAATAAAATGGCGGCGAAGGTATGGCTATAAGGAGAGGATGGAGGCCATTATAAAAAAAAATAGTAGTAGTAGTAGTAGTAGTGTGTGTGCATGGTGTGAACAATGAAAAAGAAACACAAGACAGTTTAGTGTGAAAATGACTCCGGTTAGTAAAAAATATAAATGAAAAATGCCTCTATGTGCTATGGCAACAAAAGGATTAAACTTACTTACAGTTCAAAGTCTAGATCATATGAGGGATATTTATCAGAAGTCCCCACATGCTCCTGCCTGTGCTGTCTAGTAACAGGACTCACCCTAAACATCATCCCTGTAGTACACACTGTATGCTATTGAGGGATTCTTGAGACCTCGTGCTGGCCTGCGACTTGTACTCCTCCATAATTAAAAGAACGAACAAAAGTTTGAAAATTTTGCCTCATTATGAAAATTTTTGGTAAATATTGTGAAAGTAATTTCTTTTTACACGTTAAGTAGATTATGAACAATTATACTAATGAGCGAGGCGGCAGGAACAAACTTAATACTGTTATGGTCGGTTAGTAGGAATTCTGAGTGATGATAAACCATGAAAGGAAAGACTGCTAAAAGAAGGACGAAAAGAAGGAACATGGAATGAAGGGCATGAAAGTCAAGGAGAGAGGAATGAAAAGAATGCTTACAGCCTATGTCACCCACACCTAACAGAATCCACCGCCCACCAGCCAAAATACCACCCCTGCCTCTCCTCTTGTACCAACCGCCGCCCATGCCACCATTCCTGTAAGAAATACTCTTAAAAGAATCTCTTAAATCTCTACCAGCATCCCACGCGGGTCATTATTTTTCAGCTTCGCCAACCCACTAAACGACAAAGGGATCCGTAAACACCACAGTACCCCCCTCCCCCCACAACAAAGTCTCAGTTTTCTGTAATTTAGTTACTTTGTCAGAAATTCTAAATTATGTTTACGTTTCATTATCGGGAGATGATTTATAGTTCGAAATAAGAGGATGGATCAATACTTGTTCCATAATCAAGTATTCGAAAAACGAGGCCGCCTGAAGATTAGCCTCAATAGCTTATTTTGCCTCAAGATTAACCACCCTAACACTAACCTAATCTAACCCTGCATCATGGACTTTTTTAAGGATTTTTTTGATAGTGGGCCACATATAAATAAAAGAGCATATAGTGTACTTTAAAAGATATATTGTGCAACATTGTGAAATATCCAAAGTAATAAAACTAAAAGAAACTTTTTAATGAAGAAGTTTAAATCATGAGCATTTTATACAATGGAGTAACTTTGTTTTAGTAGGTCATATTGTAAACGGGAATACTATACATACAAATACTTACTGTGGTTCACTTGGAACAAAATTGTGAAATCTACCTTAATGATATAAAAAAACAATTTTTGTTTATTAAATTAAAAAGTAAAAATAGTATATTTTTACAATATACAATTGTGTGGTAGTGGACCATTTGAAAAGGGAATTCTATACACACACACTCACTGGAGCTATTTTTTACCAAAATTGTGAAAAAAAATACCATAAAGACAAATATTTTGTTGAAACTGTTAAAACCATGTGTTGTGTATTTCATAAAATAGAATAGTTTAAAATGATCCACCAGTGAAAAACTTGACAGTAAACTTTCTTTATTGATAGGCTTCAGTTGGCTCTCGATCGCTACGGACCTCCTTTAGAAATCCTGTCACTGTCGGTCGTGGGTAATATTCTGAAATGCTGTAGCCATTGAGTGCCACAACACATGCATTCATTGTCGATTCTTTCATCTTTGATCTTCCGTCATCATGTATGGCATTGTGACGTGAAACAGTCCGCTCTGTTTGCATACTGTGTGGAGACAAAGTGTTTTGCACAGATTTTGCTGCTGAACAAGCTGGCATAAGACTCCTAAGCGTATTGGACAGATCGGCACCAGAACCACTCCCTGGAGGAAGAGTTGTTCACGGGATATTCGAAACATCTGTCCATACTTTGCAAACCTGTTCTGCAAAGTCACCAGATTCCCCTGGAAACAATTCTGTAATAAGACTTATACCACTGTTCACAAACTCTTCACATGTGTCACTGGTAAGGAGACCTTTCATGTGAGTTAGTACACCTTCTTGATCCCAAACCGAATGCTCAGATGGAAAGTTATTTGGACTCATCATATTCTCATGATTAATGGCATGTTTATCACGCCAGCCGTTTGAAACATACTTGTTTGCAGTCTTCCATTTGGGTGATCCCTGAGCTTCTCCACCGGCAATTCCGTCTTGTGCCTCCAGGTAAATTAAATTTACTTCTCACTTACCTGGGTTCATCATTCAATTTATGACTAGATTTATTTTGTTCAATGGTTGAAATGCAATCCAGTATCTGCCCATAGTGAACTGGCTGTGTAGTGAAGGTCTCCTGCAGATGGTTGACAAGATGGAACAGTTTCATGATCTCTCATGACAGAAATGAAATGGCTTGCATTCATATTGATGAGAGATCTTGTAAGCCACGTAAAAGCTGTACGCGCCCCTTGCATACTATCACAGTATACATCCAGTGTCATTTGAAATACAGACTCTAACCTGTGGTGAATGCTTGTTCAAGAGAGTAATCCATGAATGTCCGATCTCCTTCGTAATTCTTAAGAGACCATTGCTTTTGTGTAGTAAGAAAGAGGTGTAAGAGTAGAATATTTCTATCTGCAAGGGATGATCCAGGTGGAGCTGAGGCACTCCCTTTTTCCTTACTTAATGATCTGGAACAAATAATTAAACACCCTCCAAGTGTTCCTGATCGACATGATCAACTTACTAACATTCCTGATCTTTGTTTTACCTCTAACCCCCTCACACTATTCAGACTCAATTTCTGCTCCGTTAGGATCTTCTGATCACAATCTTATTTCTATTAAATCAAACTGGGCACGACCACCTCCCCCACCCCCTCTAAACGCCAACTATGGCACTCGTGGCACAGCCCTCCTTCGCTCATCTGACGGTAACCACATAATTAAAGACGACGAAGGCCTCCTTCAGCGCTGGAAAGAGCACTACCATTCATTGATCAACCGAAACACCGATGTGGATGTCCTGACTAGCCAGCAGATCCCTCAGCATCCAGAGCTGACCCACCTCAGCTATCCCCCATCCCTGGATGAGGTAGCTACTGCCATGAAACAGATGAAAAATAACAAAGCCTTAGGGCCTCATGAAATCCCAGCCGAGGTGTATAAAGCAGGAGGACCTCTACTTACCAGCTGTCCCCATTCTCTCCTGGAGAATATATGGGAACAGGAGAAGATCCCCCAAGCTCTTAAAGATGCCTCCATTGTCAATATTTATAAGAACAAGGGAGACCGGTCAGATTGTGAAAACTACAGTGGGATCTCACTGCTCTCCGTAGCTGGCAAGATTATAGCCCGAGTCCTCCTAAACAGACGTCTTCCTGAGGCGGAAAACTTCCTCAAAGAATCTCAATGTGATTTTTAACCATCACGTGGCACCACTTACATGATCTTTGCTGCCTGCCAGATACAGAAAAAGTGCAGAGAACCGCGTCGTGATCTGTACATGGGTTTCATCGACCTAACCAAGGCCTTCGACTCGGTCAACAGGTAAGCCCTCTGGTGGACCCTCAACCGTTTTGACTTAGTTCCACAATTATTCATCCAATTAGATGCCACTTATTGAAATCCATAAAAATGTTATGCTGCTTTACCCTTAAATTTATACCAAATATGATGAAGCGCCTCTCCTGAACATTGTAGAATTAAGAGAGACTGTAACATGAAAATATATAATGAAGTAAGAAGCCTACAATATATCCCGCAAATATGTTAGTGTGAATTTAAAACCCTCCAAATTATACTTTCTTAACTGAAATCGAAAAATCAAAATGCAGGTATCCCTTACTATCCGAATATGTTAAGTTCCTTGAAACTCATTCGTTAAATGAATAGTATAATAATAATAATAATAATAATAATAATAATAATAATAATAATAATAATAATAATAATAATAATAATAATAATAATACAGTAATAATAAAAATAATAATAATAATAATAATAATAATAATAATAATAATAATAATAATAATAATAATAACAGGGAAAAATGGGGTTTAATTCCCCAATGACACGAAAACTACAATTATTCCTAGAAAAAATAAAATATGTTTACAGTATAGTAACAAAAAAAAAACCCACTTCCTAACTATTGTAAATTAGTACTTAACTGTAATTTAGTAACTAACAAGAAAACCCAATTTTAAACGTAAAAAAATTAAATCGGTTCACAAACTACAAAAAACTTATCCATGTACCGTAAATTACTACCTAACTATTGTAATTAAGTTTCCAATTACTGTAATTTATCACCTAGTACATTAAGAAGTTAATTAAATATAAATTTGATACATTACCTTAAAACAAAATGTGAGGGTGATGCTGTGGAGCAGAGAGAGAGACCATAAGTCTGGAGGCATAACACACGGGTAGGGAGAGGGGGGCTTGTTGGGCTGGGGTGGGGGTATAAGATGCTGTTTGGGTTGTGAGGGGGATGTTGGTGGCGACTGTTGTTGAGGCGGTTACTGTCGGGGAGGTTATTAGAGGGTTGTGAGGGGTTGTCGTTGGAGGATTCTGTTGGAGGCTGTTGTTGAGGGTGTTCTTTGGGGAAATTGTTTTTGAGGGGTTATTGTCGAACGGTTGTTCTTGGGGGAGGGGACTACTGTTGATGTGGGAAGGACAGAGGTAGACAACGATGGTGGTGGTGGAAGATGCCTTGGCAGGAGGATGATGGCAGACACTAAGAGGATGAGAGTGGTGGTGGTGGCAGACACACGCGAACAGGTCTGAGGTTAACAAATACGAGACAAATATTCCACATTCTATTCACTACTAACGGTCAAGTTCACGGTTAACGGACACACTGGAGTCTACTGTATACAAATCGAGTAAATTTTCAAAGTTGTTTAAAAAGGCATGGTTGAAAAGTTAGCAATTATTCGAAACAACACAAACAATTACATCGACATAAACACAAACGTAAACAACATAGAAACAGCAAAACTTTCTCCAATGAGACGCTGGTGGTAGCAGACATTAGGAGGATGAGAGTGGTGGTGGTGGTGGTGGTAGCAGACATTAGGAGGATGAGAGTGGTGGTGGTGGTGGTGGTGGCAGACATTAGGAGGATGAGAGTGGTGGTGGTGGTGGTGGTAGCAGACATTAGGAGGATGAGAGTGGTGGTGGTGGTAGCAGACATTAGGAGGATGAGAGTGGTGATGGTGGCAGACATTAGGAGGAGGAGAGTGGTGGTGGTGGTGGTGGTGGTAGCAGACATTAGGAGGATGAGAGTGGTGGTGGTGGTGGTGGCAGACATTAGGAGGATGAGAGTGGTGGTGGTGGTGGTGGTAGCAGACATTAGGAGGATGAGAGTGGTGGTGGTGGTGGTGGTGGCAGACATTAGGAGGATGAGAGTGGTGGTGGTGGTGGTGGTGGTAGACATTAGGAGGATGAGAGTGGTGGTGGTGGCAGACATTAGGAGGATGAGAGTGGTGGTGGTGGTGGTGGTGGTAGCAGACATTAGGAGGATGAGAGTGGTGGTGGTGGTGGTGGTAGCAGACATTAGGAGGATGAGAGTGGTGGTGGTGGTGGTGGTAGCAGACATTAGGAGGATGAGAGTGGTGGTGGTGGTGGTGGTGGTGGTAGCAGACATTAGGAGAATGAGAGTGGTGGTGGTGGTGGTGGTAGCAGACATTAGGAGGATGAGAGTGGTGGTGGTGGTGGTGGTGGTAGCAGACATTAGGAGGATGAGAGTGGTGGTGGTGGTGGTGGTAGCAGACATTAGGAGGATGAGAGTGGTGGTGGTGGTGGTGGTGGTAGCAGACATTAGGAGGATGAGAGTGGTGGTGGTGGTGGTGGTAGTAGACATTAGGAGGATGAGAGTGGTGGTGGTGGTGGTGGTGGTAGCAGACATTAGGAGGATGAGAGTGGTGGTGGTGGTGGTGGTAGCAGACATTAGGAGGATGAGAGTGGTGGTGGTGGTGGTGGTGGTGGTAGCAGACATTAGGAGGATGAGAGTGGTGGTGGTGGTGGTGGTGGTAGCAGACATTAGGAGGATGAGAGTGGTGGTGGTGGTGGTGGTGGTGGTAGCAGACATTAGGAGGATGAGAGTGGTGGTGGTGGTGGTGGTGGTGGTGGTGGTGGTGGTAGCAGACATTAGGAGGATGAGAGTGGTGGTGGTGGTGGTGGTGGTGGTAGCAGACATTAGGAGGATGAGAGTGGTGGTGTTGTTGGTGGTGGTGGTAGCAGACATTAGGAGGATGAGAGTGGTGGTCGTGGTGGTGGTAGCAGACATTAGGAGGATGAGAGTGGTGGTCGTGGTGGTGGTGGCAGACATTAGGAGGATGAGAGTGGTGGTGGTGGTGGCAGACATTAGGAGGATGAGAGTGGTGGTGGTGGTGGTGGTGGTAGACATTAGGAGGATGAGAGTGGTGGTGGTGGTGGTGGTGGCAGACATTAGGAGGATGAGAGTGGTGGTGGTGGTGGTGGTAGCAGACATTAGGAGGATGAGAGTGGTGGTGGTGGTGGTGGTGGCAGACATTAGGAGGATGAGAGTGGTGGTGGTGGTGGTGGTGGCAGACATTAGGAGGATGAGAGTGGTGGTGGTGGTGGTGGTGGCAGACATTAGGAGGATGAGAGTGGTGGTGGTGGTGGTGGTGGCAGACATTAGGAGGATGAGAGTGGTGGTGGTGGTGGTGGTAGCAGACATTAGGAGGATGAGAGTGGTGGTGGTGGTGGTGGTGGCAGACATTAGGAGGATGAGAGTGGTGGTGGTGGTGGTGGTAGCAGACATTAGGAGGATGAGAGTGGTGGTGGTGGTGGCAGACATTAGGAGGATGAGAGTGGTGGTGGTGGTGGTGGTAGCAGACATTAGGAGGATGAGAGTGGTGGTGGTGGTGGCAGACATTAGGAGGATGAGAGTGGTGGTGGTGGTGGCAGACATTAGGAGGATGAGAGTGGTGGTGGTGGTGGCAGACATTAGGAGGATGAGAGTGGTGGTGGTGGTGGTGGTGGTAGCAGACATTAGGAGGATGAGAGTGGTGGTGGCGGTGGTGGTGGTAGCAGACATTAGGAGGATGAGAGTGGTGGTGGTGGTGGTGGCAGACATTAGGAGGATGAGAGTGGTGGTGGTGGTGGCAGACATTAGGAGGATGAGAGTGGTGGTGGTGGTGGTGGTGGTGGTAGCAGACATTAGGAGGATGAGAGTGGTGGTGGTGGTGGTGGCAGACATTAGGAGGATGAGAGTGGTGGTGGTGGTGGTAGCAGACATTAGGAGGATGAGAGTGGTGGTGGTGGTGGTGGTAGCAGACATTAGGAGGATGAGAGTGGTGGTGGTGGTGGTGGTAGCAGACATTAGGAGGATGAGAGTGGTGGTGGTGGTGGTAGCAGACATTAGGAGGATGAGAGTGGTGGTGGTGGTGGTGGTAGCAGACATTAGGAGGATGAGAGTGGTGGTGGTGGTGGTAGCAGACATTGGGAGGATGAGAGTGGTGGTGGCGGTGGTGGTGGCAGACACTATGAGGATGAGAGTGGTGGTGGTGGCAGACACTATGAGGATGAGAGTGGTGGTGGTGGCAGACACTATGAGGATGAGAGTGGTGGTGGTGGTGGTGGTGGTGGCAGACATTGGGAGGATGAGAGTGGCGGTGGTGGCAGACACTATGAGGATGAGAGTGGTGGTGGTGGCAGACACTATGAGGATGAGAGTGGTGGTGGTGGTGGTGGTGGTGGCAGACATTGGGAGGATGAGAGTGGCGGTGGTGGCAGACACTATGAGGATGAGAGTGGTGGTGGTGGCAGACACTATGAGGATGAGAGTGGTGGTGGTGGCAGACACTATGAGGATGAGAGTGGTGGTGGTGGCAGACATTGGGAGGATGAGAGTAGTGGCGGTGTAGACACAGGATTAGAGTGGTGGTGGTGGAAGACACTAAGAGGATGAGAGTAGTGGTGGTGGAAGACACTAAGAGGATGAGAGTAGTGGTGGCAGACATTCAGCGGATGAGAGTGGTGGTGGTGGAAGACACTAAGAGGATGAGAGTAGTGGTGGTGGCAGACACAAAGAGGATGAGAGTAGTGGTGGCAGACATTGAGCGGATGAGAGTGATGGTGGTGGAAGACACTAAGAGGATGAGAGTAGTGGTGGCAGACATTGAGCGGATGAGAGTGGTGGTGGTGGAAGACACTAAGAGGATGAGAGTAGTGGTGGTGGCAGACACTAAGAGGATGAGAGTAGTGGTGGCAGACATTGAGCGGATGAGAGTGATGGTGGTGGAAGACACTAAGAGGATGAGAGTAGTGGTGGTGGAAGACACTAAGAGGATTAGAGTGGTGGTGGCAGACAGTGAGTGGATGAGAGTGATGGTGGTGGCAAACACTGGGCATATGTGAGTGGTGGTGGTGGTCGTGGCAGACGCTGGACGGATGAATGTGGTGATGGTGGCAGTCACAGGGCGGATAAATGTGGTGGTGGTGGTGGCAGACAGTGGGCGGATGAGACGGTGATGGTGGCAGACATTGGGCGGATGAGAGTGGTGGTGGCAGACATTGGGCGGATGAGAGTGGTGGTGATGGTGGCACACATTGGTAGGATGAGAGTGGTGGTGGTGGTGGTGGAAGACACTAAGGGTAAAGGCTTCTGTCTGCTAGGGAGGAGAGGACGTGTGGGTTTTTTTGTCAATTTTCTCTTATCGTGAATATAAATTGCCTGTTGTTTTGGGAACGGGAATATGGATTACGCCTCTTAAATTATTGTGCTAAAAAAAGGTTTCTGTATATAATTTACGTCAGCGAGTATACGGTGAGCGATTTTTGTTGTAGGAGGATGCGCATATTCCTTACATTACGGTCGTGTACGTAATTGCTTTATTTTCATTATCTGTGTGTCCGTTTATTATTTTGTAAAGTCTTGTGAACCTGTTTGTTTGTCTGTGTGGTTGGAAAAAGTTTGGTTTTTGCTGCTATGTTTGTTTTTACGTTTGTGTTTACGTCGATGTAATTGTTTGTGTTGTTTCGAATAATTGCTAAATTTTCAACCATGCTTTTTTAAACAACTGTGAAAATTTACTCGATTTGTATACAGTAGACTCCAGTGTGTCCGTTAACTGTGAGCTTGACCTTTAGTAGTGAATAAAATGTGGAATATTTGTCTCATGTTTGTTAACCTCAGACCTGTTAGCGTATGCGGTATGTCTTTGTGTTAGGTAAAACAAATAATTAATTTTCATTTTTGACAAACCTAAACTGAACCCATTGTTGCCTTAGACGGCCCCAATTAATCAATCTATAATAAAATCAAAGATACCTCAAGTTACGAGTAATTTGCTGGATTGCCAGATAAAACTTTACCACATTTGTCTATTATCTTCCTGTTCAAGGTATCTCGTCGTCGATACGTGGAACCAAAACAGCAAGAGAAAACTTTGCATTTTACTTAATACATCAATATAACATTAATTTGTCGATCAATTCTGATGTTATAATAATTTGTAGTTTAAGGTGGGGAAGAGAGGGGGGTGGGTTGCTAGCTTCCCCAGACACGTAGTTATCTTACAGCAACTGAAACACAGTATCAATTAAAAAAAATATAAAAAAATTAAAAATAAAAACATAAAAAAATATAAAAATATATATCTCCAAAGCCAAGGTCTCTGAGTGGCCAATAAGTTAAGCCCTTTGAGTGGCCAATAAGCTAAGCTCTCCGAGTGGCCAATAAGCAAGGCTGGAAGGTACAGTACAAAGGCAAGACGTCAGACAACAAACTCCTCCACACCCTCCCCGGCGAGAACAACAAAACAGAATGTGGTGATAACGACACTAGTGGGCGTAACAAGTCTTACCTGGGGTGACCTGAACGCCTGTTGTGACCTGTGCGCCGGCGTGACCTGGACGCCTGTTGTTGACTTGTGCGCCTGGGGTGATCTGAAACAAGAGAACAGTTTATGTAACAACACCACCACAACGCTTAAATATTGATGAAGCTAATGTAAAGTACTAGAATCAATCAGTTTCAGTCTCAAACAGTTTCAATGTTAATGCTTGGAGTTTATCATCATAGTCTATACTGTATTTCAATAATTTTCTAGGTATGTTTTATCTAAGTTCTTAATAGTCGTTGAGTCGTTGTTTAGGACATAGGGCCAATTGCAAGAACTGCCGTGGTGTACACCACGCTGTGGTATCCCGGCGGTCGTAATACAATGGAAGAAAAATTGTGTAAATTTTCAAGAAGGGCCATGGTGGTTCCCGACCGTCCTTTGTTGTTACTAAGGCCCATATGCAAGATCAGCCGTGGTGTATACCATGCTGTAGTACTCCCATGGTTGTTATGCAAGAAGCGTTTTTGGCTAAAAAAAAGAAAAATATGTACGATTCGTTATTGGAACATGGGGAAATTTCGTGGTACACATACCCCCGTCCGATGATCACTACGAGGTAACTATTTTTGAAACCAAAAGAAAGAAAATTGATTTGGATGGACATGAAATGTATAAATCTGCAAAGGAATAATATTTTTTATACGATATACTCCATATAGAACAGCACAAGCAGAATTGTATTGTTCTTTTTAAAAACGGTCCATGTTTGTGTACGAAAAATGCCGCCAGCCTCTACTTGTCTCATCACCGTTTATATCCTCCAAATTCGCCTAACTATCATAAAAGGTAAGCCTTTAAGATAACTAATACAACTAATTTATGTGTAGAAATGTATCGAAATCAAATTAAACTAAAAAAAAGTCGCAAATGGTCTATTTGAAAAGTGGTGAGAACAGCTTCCTCTGGGATGGTGAATGACGTCCTTTATCAGAATTAATATCGACCCAATTTTCGTAATGAGTGCAATTAATAACCGTCCAGCACTACCAAAATAATTATTTCCTTAGTATAATTACCTAGTAGCCTAGATTTCATATTTTAATAAGTCGAAATATGCCAGGTAACTAGTGCTAGATACTTCCCAGGCATGTTTAATTTGTGTACCAGTTTAACCACAATTTGCAACTAATAAGATAAATTCAGCGACCTAAATTCATGTTTTATTTTTTTATTCCCTTACTGACTCAATGTATTCCAAGAAGGAACTACTTTACGACTTGTTTGGGCCAACAGTTGGAGTGGTGATATTAATTAACTTTGCCATTGCCAGTGGTAGAATCAAATATAGATATATTGGCTTTGTATGTACAATCTGAGTTTCCTTTGGAATTTTTTATTTTTATTTTGTTTAACAGACAAAATTACCCTCAATATTTAGATGTTGGAAACTTATAAATATTAACCCTCATAAATATACTGTAGATGTTTCAGAATTCGCAAATTTAACTAACACAATATTAATGACTTTATTTTCACTTACAGGTAGAGATACAGCTGACTATTCACCTCTCACCAATACTGAAGAAATCTGAAGAAATAAATCTTGGTATCATCTGATTGATGGGGAATTTTTCCGGTTCCAGGGAAGATTTTGGAATTTGCTTTCTAACCTAACCTCGGAACTGGTTCCCAGACTCGGACTAGAAAAATTCGGAGACTTTCCGTAAAATCCCAAAATTACTCATAGACCAGAAAAAATGCAGTTTCTGGAATTGTCTGAACATATACCTTGGAGAAATCATAACATACTGTATGCCTTAATTATTATTATTATTTTTTATTTTACACTCTGCATACATATGTAGATATTACGTATTTATTTATTTGTGAAATTTGTGGATGTTTTTTCTTTTAAAATCCTTTACTGTTGATCATCCATATATTATAACATATCCTGCTTTTAATAAAGGCTATATTCTGAAATAAGCATTATCATTGTATTCTTATCCTTATTATTATTACAGTTTATATTAAACATTAAAAATGCAGGAATGATTTGCAATTAACATTGCAGACTGTATTGAGGATATTTTTAAACCATTTAATTATCATCTTGTTCTATGTTTAACATTATTAGTCTCTGATTAGTTGGTAGAATTTCATGACTATACCTACTGTATATGTGTTTCATGATATTTTCTCACAAGATGAACCTAATCTAACCTAACATGTCTTCATTTCCATTATAGTTGAGTACTGTAAATGCCTTGTAAACAAATATCTGCACACTAACTATATGAAGGCTCTCCGGTGAGGATCCATATACAGTATTTACATGTAATATTTTTCCAAATAAAAGACTATTTAAACAGCAGAGACTTTTCCCTGACTTCTGGTTTAGTCCATGTCTTAACATATTGTATACATTTTTACTCCTGATATTGGGAAAGTGTTCATGTCTTGTTTTTATGAAAGGGTATTTATTGCATTACTATAATCAGTTGGAGAGAAGGAGGAAACATTATCTCAAGTTTTCATATCTTGTAGATAACTGGCCTTGTATAATATGAAAGGAAAAATTTTGGTATAAAGATAATTTCCTGTTTGATAGAAAACTAACAGTTATGGTGATATTTTTTCAAGATCTTATCCCAATTCATCTGTACAGTGAGTTCATCACTGTCATAACAAAATTATAATACCTAATATTGTACTTTGTTATATTCTACTGACTTCATCCACAGAACAGGCCATAGTTCTCTTTATTACACTCCCCCAACCCCAAGTTCATGAAAACTTATAACTTTATTGTTAGATTTAATAAGGATAAAGAAGAAAGGAACAGATATTACACTCAATTCCTACGTTTTTATGGTTGGCACAGGCTTTATTTACTTATATTTACTGTAAGTGATCGCATTTTATTCCCAGAATTGGCTTATAATCCAAGAAAATAGGAAAATGAGGTTCACCTTAGCTTGGGATTCAAGTTTTTTATGCTCGTAAATCGTGTAGCAAGAGCAAACGTTTCGTGCCACTGACAACGTTTTCAGGGTGCAAGCATACCAACCCCCAAGTCTTCCGCCAGTCGGTACACCTAACTACACTACGATGACGTAGTAACAACAAACGACAGTCGGGTACCACCATGGCCCATCTTGAATAATCACACAATTTTCACTCCATTGTATTACGACCACCGGGATACCATGCATGGTGTACACCACGGCTGATCTTGCACATGGGCCTAAGTCATCGTAATGTAGTCAAGTGTACCAACTGGCAGAAGACTGGAAGGAGGTTGGTATGCTTGCACTCTCAAAACGTTATCAGTGGCACGAAACGTTTACTCTTGCTACACGATTTATTAAGAGCATGAAAAACTTGATTCCCAAGCTAAGGTGGACCTCATTTTCCTATTTTCTTGGATTATAAACCAATTCTGGGAATGAAATACGATCACTTACAGTGAATATAGGTAAATAAAGCCTGTGACAATCATAAAAACGTAGGAATAGAATGTAATATCTGTTCCTTTCTTCTTTATCCTTATTACATCTAACAATAAAGAAATAAGTTTGTCACAAACTTGGGGTTGTGTGAGTGTAAATAAAGAGAACTATGGCCTGTTCTGTGGAAGAAGTCAGTAGAATATAACAAAGTACAGTATTAGGTATTATAATTTTGCTATGACAGTGATGAACTCACTGTACAGATGAATTGGGTTAAAACCTTGAAAAAATATCACCATTACTGCTAGTTTTCTATCAAACAGAAAATTATCTTTGTACCAAAAATTTTTACTTTCATATTTCACAAGTATAAAGGTCAGTTATCTACAGGATATGAAACCTTGAGATAATGTTTCCTACTCGTCTCCACCTGATTATAGTAATGCAATAAATACCCTAAGAAAGATAGCAAGACATGAACACTTTCCCAATATCAGGAGTAAAAATGTATACAATATGTTAATGACATGGACTAAACCAGCAGTTGGAGAAAACTATCTGCTGTTTAAATGGTCTTTTATTTGGAAAAATATTCCATGTAAATACTGTATATGGATCCTCACCAGAGTCTTCATATAGTTAGTGTGCAGACATTTGTTTACACGGCATATACTCACAACTATAATGGAAAGGAAGACATGTTGGGTTAGGTTAGATTAGGTTCATCTTGTGAGCAAATGTCATGAAACCCATATACAGTAGATATATTCATGAAATTCTATCAACTAATCAGAGACTAAAAATGTTAAACTAAAACAAGATGATAATTAAATGGTTTAAAAATATCCCCAATACAGTCTGCAATGTTAATTGCAAAATATTTCTGCATTTTTTTAAAGTTTAATATAAACTGTAATAATAATAAAGGGTAAGAATACAATGATAATGCTTATGTCAGAATATAGCCTTTATTAAACTCAGAATATATTATAATATATGGATGATGAGGAGTAAAGTATTTTAAAGGAAAAATCATCCACAAATTCACGAATATAGTAATACGTAATATCCATTCATATATGCAGTGTAAATTTAAAAAAATATATAATAATTAAGGCATATGTTATGATTTCTCCATGGCATATTTTCCGAAAATTCCAAAAACTGCATTTTTTCTGGTTTATGAATAAGTCGAGGATTTTACGGAAAGTTTCCAAATTTTTCTGTTCCAAGTCTGGGAACCAATTCCGAGGTTAGGTTAGGTAGCACATTCCAGAATCTTTCCAGGAACCGGAAAAATTCCCAATCAATCATGATACCAAGATTTATTTCTTCAGTATTGGTGAAAGGTGAATAGTCAGCTGTATCTCCACCTGTAAGTGAAAATAAAGGCATTAATATTGCGTTAGTTAAATTTGCAAATTCTGAAACATCTTTATTTATGAGGGTTAATATTTATAAGTTTCTAACACCTACATATTGTGTGTAATTTTGTGTTAAAAAAGCAAAAAAAAAAAAAAATCCAATGGAAACTCAGATTTGTTTGGTTTGATATGTAACACATTCGAAAAAAAACATTCTAATGTAGGTTTTTATGGTGATTCCAAAACTTTGAACCTTTTTTTTTGGAAAAATTCATGGAAAACAAAAGAAAAACCCTTTAAATTTTTAATGCTCTACATCAAAATGTTAACCTAGCCTACCTAACAGGAAATTATCGGTCAACTTAAACTCCTAAAATTTCCTCGATGACCGAAAAGATAATAATACCATCAATTTCATTTATTTTGGAAGACATTTTTCGATTTTGTTGGAATTATGGACATACAAAGCCAATATATCTACACTTGACTCTACCACTGTCAATGGCAAAGTGAATTATTACAACCACTCCAAATGTTGAACAAAAAGTGGTAAGGTAGTTCTTTCTTGCAATACATTGAGTCACTACAGGAATTAAAAAAAACACAAACATTAATTTATGTCACTTAATTTATCTTATAAGTAACAAATGGTGGTTAAACTGATACACAAATGAAACATGCCTGGGAACTACCTGGCAATGGTTACCTGGCATAATTGGACTTATTAAAATGTGAGATTTAAGTTACTAAGTATTCAAACTAATGCAATTTTTATTTTGGTAGTGTTGGACGATTATTAATTGCGCTCATTACGAAAACTGGGTCGATATTATTTCTGATAAGGGATGTCATTCGCCATCCCAAACGGAATAGTTCTCACCACTCTTCAAATAGACCATTTACGACTTTGTTTTAGCTTAATTTGATTTCCATACATTCCTACACATAAATTAGTTGGATTAGTTATCTTAAAGGCTTACCTTTTCTGGTGGTTAGGAGAAATTGAAGGATATAAGAGGCGATGAGGCAAGTAGAAGGTGGAGGATGTTCCTACACAAACATGGAATTCTTTTAAAAAGAAAAAGAAAATTCTTCATGTGCTGTTCTATATGGAGGACATCTTGTAAAAAATATTATTACTTTGAAGATTTATACAATTTATGTGCATCCAATTATATTTCTTCTCATTTGGTTTTAAAATATAGTTCCATCGTAGTGGTCATCGGGCGGGGGTGAATAAACGGACTTTGCTTACTTGCTTAAACACTTGGAATTTCTAGAACAAAGAAATACAAAGAATCAACAACCTCTTCTTGCATTAATACAAATAAATAAACAATATACAGTGAATGAATATTTTAGGAAAACACATGAGTAGGTAACACACCGTCTTGTTACAACTTAGACCCTACAAACACATAATTATAAAAAAAAAATATATATATATATATATCTATATATATATATATATATATATATATATATATATATATATATGTGTGTGTGTGTGTGTGTGTGTGTGTGTGTGTGTAATAATAATAATAATAAACGGTTTATTAATAGAGTTGCAGCCGGTGGCTGAAATTATACAAACTTACATGTGATTTAGACTTAATAATTCAAATTCAATACATTTACAGGGCTGTACAGTACATGAATCAGGAGCTGTTTATTATTTTAGCAATAGATGGAATGGTGCTGTTCTTATATCTATCAGTGCGGGCTCTTATGGGCTGAATTTTGTTGTAGTGGCGGACTGCCGGTGGCAGTAGGTGGCGATGACGAGGATGGTGCAGTAGCCCACTGCCAAATCCTGCTAGTGCGTGGTGGTGATCACTGAGGGATGGCATTTCCAGGGTGGAGAGAGCGTTGTTGTAGCCCGAGTAGTTTGCGCCGAGCATGATTCTGCAGGCTCTCTTCTGTACCTTCTCTAGCTGACGTTGTTGGGTTGAGTTGAAAGACGACCAGGCTGGTGACGCATACGTTAATTTGGGGAGAATAAATGCATTGTAGATAGTCCTCAGCTCTGGCGTGGGTGCCCCAAGTGACCTGATTCGTCGTAGCATGTAGAGTCGGTACGAGGCTGCCTTGATTGTGTTGTTTACATGGGTCTTCCAGTCCAGTTTGTGGTCTACAGTTACCTCCAGGAGTTTGGCAGACTGCACTAACTGGAGAGGATGGGCACCCACTGTAACTGCTGGAGCTTGCACTGGAGTGGTGGCGGTATTGAAGTGCATGACTACGGTTTTGGTGTGATTGATGGTGACCTTGTTCTCCATAGTCCATTCCTTTTAGCCTGTCTAGGGTGCCTTGTAACGATGTGTAGTCCGGTGAGGTGTTATCCACTGTAACCCCCACAGTGCAGTCATCCACATACTTCCACCTGTGAGGAGTGTCCGATAGAGCGTCGTTGATCAGGATTAGGAAGCACAGTGGTCCCATCTTGGTCCCCTGGGGAACACAGCAGGTGAGGTGTTAGAATGTGGAGACAGAACCCTGGTACCTCATTGCCTGACGACACTCACTCAGAAAATCAGTGAGCCATGAGACCAGGTTGGTGGGCAGCCCTAGTGCAATGGCCTTGTTGATAACAGTGCAGTGATCAACAAGGTCAAACGCCTTCCTGAAGTCAAGAAGGGCAACGGCCAGTGATGTCTTATGTTTCTGCAAGTTTTTGTGCAGAAAATCCAGGAAGCTAACTAAGCAGTGTAATGTAGAGATGGTCCTCATATTTCGAAATTGCTGTGGATCAATGGACTGATGAATTCTAGCAAATGCCCATTCAAAAACAAAGTCTTCACAAAGTAGACTGGTTATGGGGGTAATGGCAACTGCTCTGAGGTAAGTAGGGGACTGTGGGGTGGGGACCTTGGGGATAGGGGTGACAAATGCGGTTTTCCATTCATTAGGGCACGTGCTTTGTCTGAGGGATGCATTGATAATGGTACAGAGGGGAGTGGCAAGTTCGTCTGCAAACTCCTTGTAAATTTTGACTGGGAGGTCAATTGGGGTTGTAGAGCATTTGGATTTAAATTTCAGGAGTTTGTTGGCAATTTCAAATGGTTGAACACTGGGAGGGGAGGAGGGGGAGGGTAAGTAGGCAGGGAGGAGAGTGAGGTCTAACACTGAGCAGGGTATGACATATGGTAGCAAAGTGGTTATTAATTGTCTCAGCTGCCTCCTCACTAGGTAAATGAGAGATAAAAGGAAATGTGGAGACTGCCGGTTAAGACCACAGAGCTCTTTTTCCTTAGAGTACCACTGACCGATGCCGACTTCCTTGAGGCCGTGCACTTTCCTGGGATAATAAGACTTCTTGGCTGACTTGATTTCCCTGATGACCTGGTTTTGTAGACTTCTGTACAGGCGGTTGTTGGTGGAGTATGCCTTGTTGCGCTGCTCAATTAGTCTTTTGATATGGGGTGTAATCCACGGGACATCATCGGGGTGGATCCTCAGTGTCTTGGCTGGAAAGAAGTGTTGGTAGACTTTGGTGATAGTGTCCAGGTAATTATCCCACTTGTTCTGCACATCGTCTACCGTGATCACTTCAGTCCAGGGATACCGTGTCACCCATTGCCCGAAACGCCGCCTGGCAGAGTCAGGGGTAGGTCGGTAAGTCCTGGTGACACCTGGCGGTCGTGAGATGGTAGGTGTAGGTGACCACAGTAGCGACAGGTGGGTGCTTCGCCCCATGGGGGGCAGCGGCTGGGGGAGAAGGTAGTGGTTGCCAAGATCAGTCATGATGAGGTCCAGGGTGGCATTCCCATGTGTAGGAAAGTCAACTATCTGGGCAAGGTGGAGGTGTTGGGTGATGTTGCTGATGTCTAACTCATTGAAGTCACCGCATATCACTAGTTTGGCACATGGAAATCTGGATGTCAGGGAGTCAGCAGTGTCTATTATATGAGTAACCAGTACATTGGCGGTAGGGGCGCGAGGGAGGGAGGGTGATAAACCACACAAACAATGAGGGAGGCAAGCTGGCGGGGGGTGGGAGGTGGGAGTGACCTTAACCCACAAAGCTTCGACATCCTCAGGTACATTAACACCTAGGTGTGATGGTTTAAAGTCACTGCGACAGTAAAGCACCACACCACCACCTCGCCTGTTCTTTCTTAGGTGGTGAAATAACTCATGGTTTTCTATGGCACAAATCTCAGGAACAATTTGCCACGCCTCTGTTATCGCCACAATACCTGCACCAACTGACTTCACTGTAACACTGACCTCCTCCACCTTTTTGCATAAAGATGTAACATTGGACAGCAATAGGGATGGTAGGCTATACCATAGTCGCGGCACTTCATGGCGGGCACACTGTCTTTCTGGCACTGGCTTAACTTTCTTTTGCTTGCTCGGCGTCATGATAGGGATTCGTCTGGGAATGCGGCGACCTCGTCTGCAGCCACGGTTGTGAAAGATTATCAGCGCCTTTTGTAGAGTGATGGTGTGGGGGTGGAGGATAGCCAGCACCAGACTTCAGCCGGAACAGGTCGGTGCGACGGTATCGTGACACTGGGAGGCACATATTCACAAGTCTAGCACTCACAGTCGCTAACACCTTGAAAATACGTACTGTCTTTCCGTAAAAGTACTGAACTGCCTTAAATTAGCTATAGGTCGACGTGATGACATTGGCTGCTGCGGAGCGCCAGGGGACACATCCTCACTCAGTGAGGTCGCCACAGTGTGTGTGTGTATATATGTGTGTGTGTGTGTATGTGTGTGTGTGTGTGTATGTGTGTGTGTGCGTGTTTGCAGATCATCAAAATTAATTAAACAATGCCACTAACAATATATCAAAATTGCACAATGAAACAACATTGATAAAAACGATTATATCTCAAGAAAATACAACAACAATTAAAAGGAATATATCACTCGTACTTTTACAAGTTTATAAGTATTTGCATAACAAGGGAGACATCGTCTATACACGTGAGATGAGATGAGCAAAGTTCTGACACCACTTAGCTGAGCTCTGAAGTAATCTTAATAATGATGAGTGGCTTAAGGGAGAGAACATAAGAACATAAGAATGGAGGAAACTGCAGCTAGCCTATTGACCCATACTGGGCAGTCCTGTTTATACCCAACCCCTATTGCTCATATAAGCATCCAACCTATGTTTGAAGCTATCCAGCGTATTCGAGTTAATGATGATATTTGGTAACTTGTTCCATTCATCCACTACTCTGTTTCCAAACCAGTGTTTACCTATTTCACGCCGAAATCTAAATTTGTCTAATTTAAAACCATTGTTACGAGTTCGCTCCTGGTTGGATAGTTTGAGTACCTTTGTCATGTCCCCTCTGTTTAACCCTGACTTCCATTTATACACCTCTATCATGTCGCCCCTCACTTTACGTCTCTCGAGGGAGTGCGAATTAAGAGGCTTTAACCTGTCTCTATACTCAAGGTTCCTAATGCCCGAGATTAGTCTTGTCATTCTCCTCTGAATTCTTTCCAAGGATTCTATATCCATTCTGTAATACAGTGACCAGAACTGAACTGCGTAATCCAGGTGTGGTCTCACAAGGGCTAGATATAATTTTACTATGACCTCGCTAGTCTTGTAACTAACACTCCTTTGTATGAACCCAAGTACTTTATTAGCCTTGTTACGAGCAAAAACACATTGTTTACTTGGCTTAAGATTCCTACTTATCATTACTCCTAAATCTCTCACGCAGTCGGATTCCACAATGACATCGTTGTTCAACTGGTAACTGGTTTCCCTGTTTACATCTCCTATACTGAGTACTTTACATTTGTCCACATTGAATTTCATTTGCCATTTTTCCGACCATTCGAAAACTTTGTTTAGATCTTCCTGTAGTTTTGCAGAGTCCTCATCAGATTTAATTACTGTACACATCCTATTTTAGTGTCATCAGCAAATTTACTTATGTTGCTGTCTATGCCGATATCTATGTCGTTTATGTATATAATGAATAATAATGGTCCAAGTACTGAGCCTTGGGGAACTCCACTTGTGACGTTGCTCCAATGGGATTTGGTGCCGTTTATGCTCACTCTCTGTTTCCTGTACAATAACCACGCCCTCATCCATTTAAGGATATTACCTTTGATGCCATGCATTTCTACCTTTCTAATTAGTCTTTCGTGGGGGACTCTGTCGACGGCTTTGCTAAAGTCGAGGTGTACCACATCATAATTGTGCCCATCGTCCACCGATTCGAAAACTGATGAAAAGAATGTTAATAGATTAGTTAGACATGAACGCCCGCTTGTGAAGCAATGTTGGGAATCATTGATCAACTTGTGCTTCTCCAGGTGGTTTAAAATAGAGTTTGAAATAATTGATTCTAACAATTTACCTACTATTGATGTTAGACTGATTGGGCGGTAGTTAAGAGGATAGTGATCTATATCCCTTCTTGAAAATCGGTATTACATTCGCTATCCTCCAGGAATCTGGTACTACACCTGTTTTTAATGACATATTAAACAACTTTGCTAAGGGCATACTAAGCTCATCCTTACATTCCTTTATTACTCTGGCAAATATCTCATCGGGACAAGGTGACTTATTTGGCGTCAGTTTGTCTATTTGCTTATTAACATCGTTACTAGTCACTACTATCTCACATAATTTGTTTTCTTCACTATCTCTGAATAGAGTCGGTGCCTCTGGTATCATGTTTAAATTTTCGGTGGTGAAAACTGTTGAAAAATATTTATTCAGATTATTGCTCATTTCTCCGTCGTTATCAGTTAGCTCGCCGGTATCTGAACGTATTGGTCCAATCTTATCTCCTGTTTTAATTTGATACATTTAGTAGAATCCTTTGGGGTTTGTTTTCGCCTCCCCTGCTATCTTCAGTTCATAATTCCTCTTGGCTTTTCTCATCTCGGTCTTAACCCTACCGGCCAATACCTTATAATACTCCTGGAGGTAAATTTCGCCACGATTTATCATTCTACCTATAGCCTTCCTCTGGCCAATAATGTTCTTTAAATAATTATTTATCCATTTAGGGTCATTGTTGTCTGATCTGAGTTTTTTGTATGGTATGTTCTGCCTTTGTGCATTAAGTAACTCATTATTTAAATTGTCGTGGACCTCGGCAATCTCAGATCTCGTTATCAGGTGAGTGTCATCTGTCAGGTTCACATCCAAGCGTGACACCCCCTCTCTCAGCTGCCTCTTTAAACTATCAAAGTTTGCCCTTCTGAAATCTGGGACTTTAATGGAATTCCCTTTACGTCTGACCTGAAAATCTAACTGGAATCTAATTTCTTTGTGATCGCTGTTTGCAAGTTCGTTCCCTACTTCGACATTCCTAATGAGGTTTTCTCTGTTCGACAGAACTAAATCGAGTATATTATTACCCCGGGTGGGTCAGACCAATCTATTTGGCCAAGGTTAAAGTCGCCTACTATACAGATTTTGTTGTGTATGGAAGCCCTGCGCATTTCATCCCAGATAAGTTGCTGATTAACTCTATCAAGATTGGGAGGTCTAAATATTACCCTTATGATTAATTTTTCCCTACCGTCGATTAATTCTATCCAAATTGTTTCTGTATTCCGCTCAGTTTTTATTTCCTTATTTATTTCGCATTTCAGATTATCCCTGACATAGATGGCTACTCCGCCTCCTTTCCTGGACGGCCTATCGGTATGGAACAAATTATAATCCGCAATTTGGTATTCGACAGGTAACTCACGTGAGTCTAGGTTGATCCATGTTTCAGTGAATGCTATTATATCGATTTTTTCGGTACATACCAAGGCCCTAATATCATCCATTTTGTTTCTCATACTTCTAATGTTCGCGAAGTAGACATTTAAGTTAGTCGTGTTCTGAGTCCTCCCTTTACCGCGTTTAGGTTTAAACTCCCTGTCTAATTTCGTTTCGTCATCATTCCTAACACTATTTCCCTGTAATCTTTCACTTTGTTTACCCGCTTCCTCTGCAGTCTCCTCCACCCCCGTGCCCATATGCTCCATTAGCAGTTCAAAAACTTCGATATCTTTTGAACTGACCTCTCTACAGACCCAGCCAGGGTTGCCACCCCATCCCGAGACAGGTGTACCCCATCCCTAGCATAAAGGTCCCTTCTGCCGTAGAAGTTGTCCCAGTTGTCAATGAATGGGTCTGATATTGACTTGCAATATCCGTCAAGACGGCCGTTGACACCAGCTGCCCTTGACAACCATTCATTGCTAACTCTCCTTCTAGGCAGGACACCACATATGATAGGGATCCCTCCCTCAGTCCTAATACGATCTATAGCTGTCTTGAACTTATCAAGAAGCTCTTCACTCCTACACCGGCCAATATCATTGCCTCCTGCACTGAGGCAGATAATGGGTTTGTTCCCATTACCAGACAAGATATTGTCCATCTTGTCAACTATATGCCCCATCCCAGCCCCTGGCAAACACACCCTCATTCTATTTTTATTTTTTCCACAAAAGGCCCTGTCCATGTACCTTACCTGTGAGTCACCAACAATTAAAGTTTTTATACCTTCCTTGTCAGCCCTGTCCCTGATTGTACTAACGTCCAATTGGTCTATCAAGGGACTGAATGAGTTGGTACACTGAGTTATAGGGATGAGTGGTTTAAGGGAGAGTTACAGGGATGAGTGGTTTAAGGGAGAGTTGCAGGGATGAGTGGCTTAAGGGAGAGTTACAGGGATGAGTGGTTTAAGGGAGAGTTACAGGGATGAGTGGCTTAAGGGAGAGTTACAGGGATGAGTGGCTTAAGGGAGTGTTACAGGTATAAGTTGCTAAGGATGAGTTACAGGTAAAGTTGCTAAGGAAAATTTATAGGGATGAGTGACTTAGGGAGAGTTACACGGGTGGACTGGAATATTTTGTCTGGGTAAAATTAGGTACAAAATCCCTTTAACTATCTTTAAAAACCCTTAAGAGGCGTAGATAAGAAATTCCATACTCAATATAAGGGTTATAAAGTTATATATAAATATATATATATATATATATATATATATATATATATATATATATATATATATATATATATATATAATATATATATATATATATATATTTTATGAAAATCCACAATGAAAACGTGGATAAGATAAATCTTGATAAAATCACACGGGAAAATGGAAACAACGGAGTACCTTAGCTTTCGTCTTTATTCAAGACATCTTCAGAGGCAATTGGATTACATGGACAGAGAGAGGCTTAAATATACAGGGTGACCTAAAAACATGAGGTCAGGTCAAAATGATGACATCCACTAATCCCCACACCAACACACACGTAGAGGAGCTTAAGAGAAGGGTGGTGACGTGACTAGTCAAGTCAGGGAGAGTTACAGGGATGAGTGGCTTAAGGGAGTGTTACAGGTATAAGTTGCTAAGGATGAGTTACAGGTAAAGTTGCTAAGGAAAATTTATAGGGATGAGTGACTTAGGGAGAGTTACACGGGTGGACTGGAATATTTTGTCTGGGTAAAATTAAGTACAAAATCCCTTTAACTATCTTTAAAAACCCTTAAGAGGCGTAGATAAGAAATTCCATACTCAATATAAGGGTTATAAAGTTATATATAAATATATATATATATATATATATATATATATATATATATATATATATATATATATATATATATATATATTTTATGAAAATCCACAATGAAAACGTGGATAAGATAAATCTTGATAAAATCACACGGGAAAATGGAAACAACGGAGTACCTTAGCTTTCGTCTTTATTCAAGACATCTTCAGAGGCAATTGGATTACATGGACAGAGAGAGGCTTAAATATACAGGGTGACCTAAAAACATGAGGTCAGGTCAAAATGATGACATCCACTAATCCCCACACCAACACACACGTAGAGGAGCTTAAGAGAAGGGTGGTGACGTGACTAGTCAAGTCAGGTCAGAAAAAAAAAAAAAAAAAAAGGGGACCCACAAAATAACTATCATACATCTAGATCAAAGGTTTTTAAAGCATTTTTAACCTTGGGCCACTGACAAATAAATTTATGTAACATATTATCAGTTTTTAACTGACCATCACTAAGGTTTATTGATTTTAATTCCTTAATCAAACTAGCCTCAACAAGAAGTCTTTCTGTGACACAAGATGATTTGAAAACTTCTAAGCTTTTTTCCCAAGCAATGGGGTGATTATTATTCCTAACATGAACGAATAAGGCACTGCTTTCAGATGGCCAAAACTATAAATTCAAGGTATATAGAAAGCCCACACAGGTAGACAGTTTCATTCACTTTTTATCGAATCACCTTGAGTCTACCAAAATGTCAGTTTTTTCTGTTATGTTCTTAAGATGTCTGCGTATTTGTGACTCTGAATTTATTGACGATGAATTGAAACACATTCGTTCTATTGCACATAAACTTGGGTACCCTTCTGTGTTTGTTGATCGTTGTTTTAATAGGGCTAAAAAATCCTTTCATTCCTCTCAAACCAGACAAGTTCCTACACTTAAGAATATTTTGACTCTGCCCTATCGTAATGAATTTGTCCCGTTAGTTCGGTCCCTCAAGCTTCTAAATATTAATGTTGTTTTCAAGTATGACTCAACCATTACTAATATGTTAATAAGGAATAGCCCAAGTTTGAATGTAAATGGTAGTGTTTATTGTATTCCATGTAGCAAATGTAATTGTAATTATGTAGGTCAGACAGGAAAAACACTGCAGCTCAGAATCAAACAACATAAGTATAATATTAGAACTGCATCTGAAAGCAGTGCCTTGTTCGTTCATGTTAGGAATAATAATCACCCCATTGCTTGGGAAAAAAGCTTAGAAGTTTTCAAATCATCTTGTGTCACAGAAAGACTTCTTGTTGAAGCTAGTTTGATTAAGGAATTAAAATCAATAAA
>CAUDMG010001384.1:240000-307500 GCA_958450375.1 Homarus gammarus | reverse complement strand
CTGTACAGACACGCGTAGGGGGAAAACCGCACCATATTTCAGGACTTGTTTTTTTTGTCCAATCTCTCTCCATGTTTCAAGAAAATGTAAAAAAAAAGTCCTTGGTACATGAATCAGAATGTTGAAAATATGTGAAATCACCACAACATCTCAACGCACATATGGAAAATTACCTTAAATAGTTGAGGAAAATCGTAAAAAAAATTCAACACCAAAGAGGAAAGCATCATGAAATTAATAAACACATAGGGAAAAACGCCAATGACCGTGTGGACTGGTGAGGAAGGTGACGTGTAGTGAGAAAGACGACGTGTGGTGAGGAAGGCGATGTGGAAGATGTGTGATGAGGAAGGTGTCGTGTAGTGAGGAAGACGACGTGTGGTGAAGAAGGCGATGTGTGATGAGGAAGACGTGTGATGAAGAAGTGACGTGTAGTGAGGAAGACGACGTGTGGTGAGGAAGGCGATGTGTGGTGAGGAAGACGTGTGATGAAGATGACGTGTAGTGAGGAAGACGACGTGTGGTGAGGAAGGCGATGTGTGGTGAGGAAGACGTGTGATGAGGAAGGTGACGTGTAGTGAGGAAGGCGACGTGTAGTGAGGAAGACTGTGTGTGGTGAGGAAGAGGACGTGTGGTGAGGAAGAAGACGTATGGTGAGGAAGAAGACGTGTGGTGAGGAAGACGACGTATGGTGCGGAAGAGGACATGTGGTGAGGAAGAGGACGTATGGTGAGGAAGAGGACGTATGGTGAGGAAGAGGACGTATGGTGAGGAAGAAGACGTGTGGTGAGGAAGACGATGTGTGGTGAGGAAGGCTGCAATTGCACCATTTGTATTGTATTAAAAGTACCACAGACAATAACATATATAAAATGTATAAAATGATTATTCAGTAATACATTTTGTTTTTAAATTTGCCCAGCGAAGGGTTAGTTTATTGGGCACCCCCTTGCATGCCGTGCAAGGTGAAGCGCAGAAGCGTTGGGCCCAACAGGGAAGCATGCGGAGTTCATGCTTGCCTTCGTGACTCATGCATTAAGGGCGTAAATGCCTGAAGTGCCATGAATCCCTTGGCCTGCATCTCTCTCCAGGGTCGAGCCAGGACCAGCTTATTAAGCATAACAAACCGGGCAACCACAGTACCTACCAGCTCCCATGGCTGAATCAGTCAACTCATAACCATTGGGTAGGGTACTCAAACACTTAACTTAGAGTAACCTCCAAGTGTTGCTCACAGTACTTACCTTGAGAGAATTCACTCAATTATTCTCTCAGATGTTACTTGTGTAGCTCCATTTTGCATAAGAACAATAAATACAGAAAAGGACAAGAAGCGTTTGCATCCACCGCTCTCACGGGGTTACATTAAAATATCCTGCCTAATCCTACCTTATATTCAGTCGTAAATCCGCAGAAAATGATAAATACAGAGCTAAAAATCACACACCTTAACCTAATATTATTATTTCTTATTGTGTTGTGTGTTGTGTTGTGTTATAGTGTGTGTTATGTTGTGAATATGTTATTGTATGTGGGTGTTGTGTGTATGTAATAGTGTATAGGTATTGTGTGTGTGTGTGGGGCGTAATGGTCAGCATGCTTGCCAAGCAAGTAAACGGGCCTGGGTTCGATCCCGGGCAGGGTGAAATTATGGGCAAGTTTCTTTGCGCCATTTGCCTCTGTCTACCCAGCAGTAATTGGGAACCTGGATATTAATCGATTTGCGGATCGTATTCCGGGGTAATGGTTAGCCAGTGCAGTTAGCGAATTTGTCCGGTCTTGGACTATTCTCTGGCACTGGGTCATACAACTCGGTAACTTAGGGTGTGGTTGTTGTGTTGGCGACAGTTTCTACACCTTAAACCAAAACATTCACGCCTAGGTGGCACTTGGGCCGGCCATCCTCGTTACACGAGGGTCAACCATTATTATATTATTTATTATTATAATGTGTGGGTGTTATTGTGTGTGAATGAAAGAATTTAAATTAAAGGCGTTCGCTAATGATGAGGTAGTTTTCCCATTAGTGAATTCATCGTAAAAGAGATTTTGTTTGGGACAGAAATAATATTCTTTTATTTTGTCACAGGACATTAAACCTGGTAACAGGCAGTAAGAATCAAATTGGAAACAAAGAACTACGTGCAGGGTTAAACGCTCAGTGGAATAATGTTAGTACAAGTAAACGAATTCATCGTAAAGTTTCGTTTGAACTGGGAGTAAAATATCCTCAAATAATTTCAGCCAATCTATCGTAACGCCAAAGAGTGCAGTTACCTATTTCGTGATGCCAAAGAGTGCAGCTACCTCTATCGTAGTGCCAAAGAGTGCAGCTACCTCTATCGTAGTGCAGCTACCTCTATCGTAGTGCCAAAGAGAGGAGCTACCTCTATCGTAGTGCCAAAGAGTGCAGTTACCTCTATCGTAGTGTCACAGAGTGCGTGTGTACAAGGGCGAGGACTTAAGAGTGGAGGTGAAACCTAGAAAGAGAAGAGTAGGTTAGAAAAATCTATCAGACAAGACGTAGTGATAGAGTGTGTAACTGATGGTGGAGAAATATAGAACAGTATTCTTTTACACAGGGCGACCAGGGGATTTGTGCTAGGTCTGTGACAAGTTAGGTGGGGGTCAATGACTAACTGGGTGAGGTCAATCACTAGCTGGGTGAGGTCAGTGACTAGCTAGGTGTGGTCAATGACTAAGTGGGTGAAGTCATTGAGAAAGGGAAACGTTTCTTCTCTGAGACGGTTTGCAGCTGTACGAGAAGAATGAGTAACCTGCCCTAGGGATTACTGTATTCCCTGAAATCACCAAGGATGAGTATTTCAGCAAAATGGTTCGAGGACACGATGCTCTCATATATAGATGTTAAGAATCCTAAAGACGATAGGATTATTGTGTTTGGGGAAGAAGCAGAGGCAATGTATATACTGTAGGTTTTAGGTCTTTGGGGGGGGGGGGGAAGTGAAAGCTTAACTCAGAACAGATCGTGGCTGGGAATGCAAGAATTGGTTAACAAGAGTAGGGGAGATAAGAATGGATAAAAGCAAACAACCCTCTCCTTGACGGAAGAAATGCTGGGATGAATGTACAGGTAGGAATTAAGTAGGATTTGGGTATTTGTTAGGGGAAATCTATGTTTTTGTATAGAGTAAAACATAAGAGATACGATAACTGTAGATGCATACGGTTTCTGTTCATATGGAGGCGCTATACTGTATATTATAGTTTTTATTAATATGAATTGCAGGAGGGTGAGGGTGCCAGTAGCATGGTTGAGGATAAACTGTTAGCCACAACGAATTGACTGACATCATGACGTTGGTGTGTCAAGAATATTTTGTCTCTGGTTTAGTCTGGATCTGTTTGCTGGGGTCAGTGTTTGGTCGCCCGCTGAAGGTGATACAACGGTCTGTCACAACTAAGGGAGCTTGTGGGCGAGTGAGAGTGAAGGTGTCTCTTATTGCTCACTTATTCTAAGGTGCAAATTACTGGGCATTTTACCTGAACTTAAGTTGATATTTATTTTATACGCGTGATTTTTTTTTGTATTCTACTTACTACAGCCAAAGCAAGTGTAATGGAGGTAAAAACTCATGTGAGTCTACACTGTGGAAGCCTTACGGTTTAACAAGAGTGCGTTCCCTTAAGTGCAAGTTACAGGTAATGGCAGCAGTTACCATAACCTGACCTCCTCTCCATTCTCTGAACACTTAACACACTCTCCATTCTCTGAACACTTAACACACCCTCCATTCTCTGCACACTTAACACACCCTCCATTCTCTGAACACTTAACACACCCTCCATTCTCTGAACACTTAACACACCCTCCATTCTCTGAACACTTAACACATCCTCCACTCTCTGAACACTTAACACACCCTCCATTCTCTGAACACTTAACACACACCCCATTCTCTGAACACTTAACACATCCTCCAATCTCTGAACACTTATCACACCCTCTATTCTCTGCACACTTAACACACCCTCCATTCTCTGAACATTAATTTGTATTGTTTCGTTTCATGACATATCCTGTATACAGTACTTCACTTGTTCTAGTCATTTTTAGTGACATGCAGTTCATCTTAGACAACCTGCATCTACCTCTTATGATCCCAAGAGACTGTTGTCTACCGTCTACTACAAGTTAAAGCGTAGTAAGGATAACATTTCCTCACTTATCGTTCATATAACTCCTGATTTCTCAACACGAGTTAAAATTGGTCTCTTTGATTAAAGTGATACTGTTTCAGTCGCAGATTTTCGGGAAATAAATGTAGTCAGTAGATATCAAGTAATTCTATGTGATCATTTCAAGGCCTTGCGGTCACGCTGAAAGAATTCCATCTGTTGAATGTCAAGTTTTCTGAAATCATAAACACTGATAACAAGCTTGCTGATGAATTTCTCTCTCTCTCTCTCTCTCTCTCTCTCTCTCTCTCTCTCTCTCTCGAACAAAGCTAATATCTTTCTGTATGTCGTCAGTTCTGTCCTCGCGTGTTCCAATTTCCTTTGAACGAGGACTCGCTTGTCAACTGGTTTTTTTCACAGAGTTCGAGGATTTTATTTTTTTTTTTTTATTTTTTTTTTTTGGGGGGGGGGGGGGGGGTGTGTTCCTTTTTCATTTTCAGTCAGCTCACGAGACTTTTGTGAAGTCAATAGTCAAGGACATTTCTCTATCTAAGCATTGTCGGTCCAGCAAGATTGTAGCTCCTGTTTACTTCTTCTTCAAAGTTAACTGTTTCACCTTTTTTCTCGTTTCCAGTTAACGTCAGTAAAGCTGCATACAGAAACACTCCCAGCCAAACAAACTCTGGCTTTTTATTTATTTTTATCATAGATATTAATCCTCTTATAACTCTCAATAAAGTCCCTTTAGGTCAACAGACTTACTCCAACGATACTATACCAATCCATCACTGAACAAGACATCTCTGTTTTATCTTGGCGCTCACGTGTACAATTTGTCAACCTTGGTGTAAAATGTCTGTCTACTTGCATCAATGTGGTTGGTGTTATCACTTTCATTGGCTTCATTATGTATTACGGTTGTCAGATCACTATATCCGTAACGCAACACCCTCCCCCCCCTCCCCAACCTTAGCCATGAACTTCTAACCATGAACTTCTAACCATGAACCTCTAAGCATGAAGTTTACTAAATTTGTCTTTAGGTTACATGCACGTACTCTACACATCTGTCTGTGTCTTGGATCGGTTTACTATTTTCTGCCATTTACTCTTAATTGTGTATCTTAGTTATTTAGCCATAGTGTTGCTTATTTTATTACATTACCTTATCTATGTGATACATAATAAGTTAAATATGTAGCATTAGGTGGGGATACATGAGGGTGTGTATCGCTCCTCAGACCTTCTAGAAAGCCATGAATGTGGTTTAGTCTGGCTTTGTTTGCTCGGGTCATCAGTGCTTGGTTTTTCTATGAAGGTGATACAACACGACTATCATGCCTAAGGGAGCTTGTGGGATGAGTCACTTAATCAAAGGTGCTAATTACTGTGTATTCTACCTGGAACTTAATACTGTAGACTTAATTTTTGAACACTTGTTATATCCCTCGTACTACACCCTAAGCGAGTGTACTGTAGATTGAAACTATACTAAGTCACCGAGTGTACACTGTGAACGCCATGTAATTTAACAAGAAATATCACCCAAAACACACTGGGATGGGTAACAAAGGTGTGTTGAAATAGAAGAACGGGAAGCCCATTTAGAAATGAGAATGGTTGCCCCTCGAAATCGAGGATGGCCGACGCTTGGGCCACAAAGGCGTGAATTTGTTTAAGATGTAGAAGCTGTCGCCAACACAACAACTACACCCTAAGTTAACGAGTTGTATGACCCAGTGTCAAGGAATAGTCCGAGAAGACCGGACAACTCGCCAACTGCAGTGGCTAACCATTACCCCGGAATACGATCAGCAAATTGATTAACATCCAGGTCCCCAATTACTGCTGGGTAGACAGAGGCAAATGGGGAGATAGCAGCGAGGTATCATACAGCAATACGGTAATACTATCCTGGGTTTAGTTGCCTACTGAGTGGACGATATCTGTATATGCTACAATTCATTAAGGGGCATGAGGCCTACAGACAGCTACCTAATGTGCAGGAAGAGAGAGAGAGAGAGAGAGAGAGAGAGAGAGAGAGAGAGAGAGAGAGATTATTTGTGTGTAATAATAACAATACTACAACTACTATTATTTTTTTTTTTTTTTTATTAATGGCCTCCAGCCTCCCCAATAGCCACACCTTCGCCGCCATTTTATTACCTTAATATTAAATATCCTAATACATAAGTAGCTATCCTATCTGTGTTGAATTAGTTGAGCCGCAGATCTATGCGGCATTCAGTGACTGTTGCCTCATAGTCAATATCTGCAGCAGTTGTCGGCATTGGGGCCGAAGCTCTCGTTCCCCTGAGGAAGAGCAAAGCCGACCGAAGGAGAGAGAAGGACAGTCGACATCTCATCCAGGCTGTAACATAACTTCCGGGCTGCTGCTTCTGTTCGGAGATCACCTCCGCGAGTCTGGCATAGAAACATCTTGCACTTGGTCCCATCCCACCAGAGGTTGTGAACACTAGAGGAGTGAAGCTGCCTTGATCAACGTTTTGAATTCTCTCCCCATATGCCCTTCTCTTGTTCTCGTTCCTCCTATGTGCAGCATCGCGAGCTAGGTTACGGTGACAAGCGGCCATGGGATCAAAAATCCTGATGTCGAAGAAAGCTCGCTGTCCCCGCGTCCAGAATCCTCAAGCACTGACGTCAACCCGGGCTTCATTAAATGTGTTTGAAGTCCTATGTTGGAAGATCTCACCGTCCAAAGGAAGGAAGGTCGGTTCTACCATGACATCCCGGCAGATTTCCTTCAACATATTTGCTGTGAGGTCCCTTACTTCGTCATGCCCCATGCATATGAAGCCCCCTTTCTTGCACACCATGGCGTGATCAACGTCATAGAAAGAGCCACACACGCATTGGGAGGGCAAACCTTCTACTGGCCAACCGTACCTTAGAGCAATGGCATCTGTAAATTCTTGTTTATTGAGACTGAAACCATTTGCCCTTATCGGTAATGTAGTTAACCAGTTCGAAGCGCCCACCTCCTGCGCTATAGCTACTTTTTTTTTTCAAATTCTCTGGAATTTGCAGCAATAGTTGCTGCAACTTGTCACTTTGGCCGTACTGTCGTTCTGTCGTAATGGATCTTCTGATCTTGTTTACTTCAATGGTATCCACCTCCCCTGTTGCGTTCTGAGCTATTATGTGGTCCGTGAGGGTTGCCGTTAGCTTAACTGAGTTTTGATGTTCAGTGGCAGCAATCTCCTCTGGATTGGTTAGTCCCATTCCTCCCAGTCTCGGTGGTAATGCAAGGAGTGATCTTTCTGCTGGGGTTAGGTGAGGGTGTTTCACTAATTTGGGAATGAAATTTACGCTGATAGCTTCTTCCAGGGGGTGGAGGAGGGGCCCAATATCAGGGACAGTGCGCATCAGGTAGTTCCAGCGATGCTTGACTCCATGGGTGAATGCTGCAAAAGCTGCATGTGGCTCTCTGTTAGCAATCTCAGACAGAGCATGGATTTCCCTAACCGACTCATTCACCTTTCCAGTTACGTACTCGGTCTTGAAGTCCGTCGTGCCGATTACTGCACCAAGGTGTCTTTGGCCATCCTTTGTTATTTTGACCTCACTTCCACCGAACACCTCCATTGCCCGTTAATAATGGTCAGGCTTCACAATGAGGAAAGACTTGCTGGCGTTTGGGTGGTACCCTATTTGTGGGCCTCGTGATGTTACCAGGTCCCACCACTTTTTGATGTCCTCCACTTTTCCTGCTCCTGTAAGGTCATCAGCATACGCCACTTGCTTGACATTCGTTTTTTTTTCAAATTCTATTGTGTGTTGGAGCATGGATAGGCCTATTGCAGGGTCCCCCTGTGTTGTTCCCTCTGTTGACTGTATGATGGTATCCCCTCTTAGAGCCTTGTTGTTTACTATATAAAGGTCTGATGGATTCCTATAGGAGTTTTCAACATACATTGCAAAGCTTGGACACTTGATCTTGATGGTGTGCAGTGCGGCCTTGCGGTTAAGTATGTTGAATGCGTTTGTAGCGTCGACCAGGAGAACGGCCTCACAATCGCGTTGCTCAAATATCGTTCTCATGGCGTGAATGGCAGCTTCCCCTCCAGCTTGTTGGCCAGCACAAACTTGCAGGATCCCTGCTGCTGCCCTGACATCATCCTTTACCACCTCCATTATGCATTTTCCGATGATTCGCCTCAGCACTTCCCCCACTCCTATTGGCCTACATCCTGGATTCTTATCCAGGGGAATGAGGCGGCAGGCCGTCACAGCATGAAGGTGATGGCAGCATGAGCATGCAAGCTTTCTTGCAAGGACGGCAATGGCCGTGCAGAGATCACTTGCTACGGGGCCAAACTTGTTAGTGCTGAGGATGACTCTCCAACCGCTTGCATCAAGACCTGAAGGGCCGGCACCGCCCTGAGTCTTTAGCGCCTTTTTCCACACCCTCCCCCCCTGTTATTTTCTCGAACAGGACAGCATTTGGTGGAATATAAGCACCCTGAAACCTGATGCCTTCATCATCACTTGCAGAGGGATGTTTTTCTTTCAGTTGTTTTAATGTCTCTCTGTTATTGGCAGGACCCCACCGGCGGATTCCTCTGTGAGAGATCTTACCGCCAAAGACACTTTTCCAGCACGCATTTTGTTTCCAAACTTTCTTGCAACGCCATCGGTGTTTTGCTTTCCGTCTCCTGCAGATTTAAGTCTCTCCTCCAGTGTTCTTGCTACACATAGGAGATCATCAAGGGCCCCCTTCTGCCACAGTGTCAATCTTCTCTTCATTGCTGCCGCATTTTCTTTGTGCTTAGTCTTTGTGTTTGTCCTCTGACAGAATAGATGTGGTATTATTGCCAGTATATGAAGAGCTAATGGGGCAAGGAAGCGGTCGTGAGTGTACTCAGTTATGAGATGAATCATCTCCCGAATCATTTCTTTGGTGGCCGCCCACTTGGGTGGTTCAAACAGGTTTGCTGGCGACCACCTGACAATTTCTGAGTAAGTTTCTTTAACCCATATGTCCGCATTTTCCATCGACATACCATTCCACTGTGGTGGCTGTCTTTCATTCACCTCGTGGACATCTGCTACTATTGGTTCAGCATTAATTCGTACTACAATTTCAGGTTGAGTAGACTCACTGCTATCATTTAGGATATCATTGGGCGGCTGGGTCCCGGCGATATCCACTGTGGGCTCCTGTGTCGGCTCCCTGCCATGAGGGTTATAAGAGTTGCGGCAATTGTTTCCCTTTCTGCAAGCTATACATGGTCGGTTGTTTCTCGCACAATCACAGCTAGTGCAATTTTGGTACCGGCTAGTACAGACACAACAATGACTGTTACCCGGCATAGTGTTCTGCACCTTGGGCGACGGTTACGTCCGCCTCCGAACATCTGCTTTGGTCCCAGGCACAAGATTAAGCTAGTTCTTATGAGGGAAGGGCGGAGAGGTGACTGGCTGGACTGCTGTGTCCAGGTAGTAGGGGCATACGTGCACGCGTGGGTGTGTAGGCTACCCCTCCTATGGGCGACAATCCACACATAAGAATGATACATTATGGACAAGAGTTTGTCACACCAAGCACTTGTTTATATATCCTTGGCACAAATAACCACTATTTATATGGTCTCACTATTTATATGGTCTCACTGGTGTAATCTCAGTTATATATACTCACTTGGTTTGTCGAGACCCTACATGAAGTGTCCGTTACTATGGTGAGGAGGCGACCGCATGGGCAGAACTCTCGGCCCCATAGGGGCGAGAGTCTCGAAACCACCCCTTCCAAAGTAGGCCTATCGACACTGGCACTGGCACTGAGCTCCGCCTTAGCCGACCCACCAAGTACCCCCAGCTCACTACTCCCTTGGTGATAGCCGGTGAGCACACGGAATATTTACAATTAATGCCGTAAGGGATGAGAAGAAACATTAGGTGACAATGCTTAGGGTGACATCAGATATTCACCGACACATTATTAAATTCCCGCTCCCACACAGCGAGTATGTCCCCACCAATAACACTTTAGCTCAGGGAGGACTCTCCACGACACCCACGCCGCGCACACCCACTACTACTACTACTACTACTTTTTTTTTTTTTTTTAACGTGGCCTCCAGCCTCCCCTAATAGCCACACCTTCGCCACCATTTAATTACCTTAATATTAAATATCCTAATACATAAGTAGCTATCCTAACTGTATTAAATTAGCAAGCCGCAGATCTATGCAGCATTCAGTGACAGTAGCCTCATAGTCAATATCTGCAGCAGTTGTCGGAGTTGGGACAGAAGCTCTCGTTCCCCTGAGGCAGAGCAAAGCCGACCGAAGGAGACAGTCGACATCTCATCCAGGCTGTAACATAACTTCTGGGCTGCTGCTTCTGTTCGGAGATCACCTCCGCGAGTCTAGCGTAGAAACATCTTGCACTTGGTCCCATCCCACCAGAGGTTGTGAACACTAGAGGAGTGAAGCTGCCTTGATCAACGTTTTGAATTCTCTCCCCATATGCCCTTCTCTTGTCTCTCTCGTTCCTCCTATGTGCAGCATCGAGAGCTAGGTTACGGTGACATGCGGCCATGGGATCAAAAATCCTGATGTCGAAGAAAGCTCGCTGTCCCAGCGTCCAGAATCCTCGAGCACTGACGTCCACACGGGCTTCGTTAGATGTGTTTGAAGTCCTGTGTTGGAAGATCTCACCATCCAATGGAAGGAGGGTCGGTTCTACCATGACATCCCGCCAGATTTCCTTCAACATATTTGCTGTGAGGTCCCTCACCTCGTCATGTCTCATGCATATGAAGCCCCCTTTCTTGCACACCATGGCGTGATCGCCACACACGCATTGGGAGGGCAAACCTTCTGCTGGCCGACCGTACCTTAGAGCAATGGCATCTGTAAATTACTACTACTACTACGACTACTACTACTACTGCTACTGCTACTGCTACTACTACTACTACTACTACTAATAATAATAATAATAATAATAATAATAATAATAATAATGATAATAATAATAATAATAATAATAATAATAATAAAGGTTTTGTTAACAAATACAGCAGCCATAAGCTGAAAATATGCGTCAGTGGGGTTAGTGTTATGGTTATGATGGTAGTGGCGTTAGTGTTATAGTAGTGAAGATAGTGGTGGTTATTGCTATGTTATTATAGTAATGAATTTAGCATAATGACAGTGAAGCTAGTGCTATGGTGGTGAAGTTAGCGTAATGACAGTGAAACTAGTGCTATGGTGGTGAAGTTAGCATAATAACATTGAAGTTAGTGCTATTGTAGTGAAGTTAGCGTAATAACAGTGAAGCTAGTGCTATGGCAGTGAAGTTAGCATAATAACAGTGAATCTAGTGCTATGGTAGTGAAGTTAGCGTAATGACAGTGAAGCCTGTGCTATGGTAGTAAAGTTAGCGTAATGACAGTGAAGCTAGTGCTATGTAAGTGAAGTTAGCGTAATGACAGTGAAGCTAGTGCTATTGTAGTGAAGTTAGTGTAATAATAGTGAAGCTAGTGCTATAGGGGTGAAGTTAGCATAATAACATTGAAGCTAGTGCTATTGTAGTGAAGTTAGCATAATAACAGTGAATCTAGTGCTATGGTAGTGAAGTTAGCGTAATGACAGTGAAGCTAGTGCTTTTGTAGTAAAGTTAGCGTAATGACAGTGAAGCTAGTGCTATTGTAGTGAAGTTAGCATAATAACAGTGAAGCTAGTGCTATGGTAGTGAAGTTAGCGTAATGACAGTGAAGCTAGTGCTATTGTAGTGAAGTTTGCGTAATGACAGTGAAGCTAGTGCTATGGTAGTGAAGTTAGCGTAATGACAGTGAAGCTAGTGCTATGGTAGTGAAGTTAGCGTAATGACAGTGAATCTAGTGCTATGGTGGTGAAGTTAGCGTAATGACAGTGAAGCTAGTGTTATGGTAGTGAAGTTAGCGTAATGACAGTGAAGCTAGTGCTATGGTAGTGAAGTTAGAGTAATGACAGTGAAGCTAGTGCTATGGTAGTGAAGTTAGCGTAATGACAGTGAAGCTAGTGCTATTGTAGTGAAGTTTGCGTAATGACAGTGAAGCTAGTGCTATGGTAGTGAAGTTAGCGTAATGACAGTGAAGCTAGTGCTATGGTAGTGAAGTTAGCGTAATGACAGTGAATCTAGTGCTATGGTGGTGAAGTTAGCGTAATGACAGTGAAGCTAGTGTTATGGTAGTGAAGTTAGCGTAATGACAGTGAAGCTAGTGCTATGGTAGTGAAGTTAGAGTAATGACAGTGAAGCTAGTGCTATGGTAGTGAAGTTAGCGTAATGACAGTGGATATAGTGTTGTTAGTTTTCTTTGTTTGTCTATTAAGCTTTGTAATGTTCTTTTGTTGATATTTTGTTTTTTTATTTGTTTGATGGTTCGCATTGTATAGTTCTACTGTTTGGATATCCTTCTATGTTTTTAAGCGCTATTTGACTATATTAATTAGCTCTTTGTTCGAAGCTCCAACATGGATACAGAACCCCCCACCCCTCCGTTGTTTGTGTGGGCAGCTGAGGTACTTAACCCAACAAATTTCACAAACTACAAAGCCAAAAGAGATTTCTCGTTAATGAAGGATTTTTATTTGTGCAGTCAACAACAATAACATCACCGCTGTGTTGCCTCAATATTACCAAATTCATTGCCTGCACTCTGGATACACTGTCATTATCTTGTTAATTTTGCTGCAGGTAGTAGCCAGACATGGTGTACAGTACGTGGCCACACATGGTACACAGTACGTGGCCATACATTGTATGCAGTACGTGGCCACACATGGTATACAGTACGTGGCCACACATGGTATACAGTACGTGGCCACACATGGTATACAGTAAGTGGCCACACATGGTATACAGTACGTGGACACACATGGTACAGTGAGTGGCCACACATGGTATACAGTACGTGGTCACACATGGTATACATTACGTGACCACACATGGTACACAGTGCGTAGCCACACATGGTATATAGCACGTGGCCACACATGGTACACAATGCGTGGCCTCACATTGTATACAGCATGTGGCCACACATAGTATGTAGTACTTAGCCACACATGGTATACAGTGAGTGGCCACATATGGTATACAGTGAGTGGCCACATATGGTATACAGTGAGTGGCCACACATGGTATACAGCACGTGGCCACACATGGCACAGTATGTGGCTACACATGGTACACAGTACGTGGCCACACATGGCACAGTATGTGGCTACACATGGTACACAGTACGTGGCCACACATGGTACACAACGTGGCCACACATGGCACACAGTATGTGGCTACACATGGTACACAGTACGTGGCCACACATGGTACACACTAAGTGGCCACACTTGGTACACAGCCACAGTACCATAATGAGCCAGCTGACAGATGGCTATATTAAGGTTTCCTCGAGTGTATGTGTGAATTAGTCAAAAGTTCAACAAAGTTTATAGTATAATTGAGAAGTCCTCTTAAATATTGACCAATATTTTAATTAAATATTAAACCTGATATTTTATTGATTATTGGAAAGATTTAAGTTGAATATGGAAATTTATTTTTAGGGGTAAATAATAAGTGTCACCGGTTTTTGGGTAATATGAAAAAAAAATGCTTTGTTGTATAGTGCACAAATTTTATAGTGAAATACTGTATCCAGAATATTTGCAAGATATTTTATCACCTAATGGCTAACATTGGCTTGTAGGCGAGATTAACCTTACGATATACGTAGAGTCATTAATAACTTGAAGCGCGAGACAAAATTCACTATTTAGTTATTAACTTTAACCTTTTAACCACAAGTTCCGATACCGTAACATTAATTACTTTACATGGCAGACGATGTTGTTGTAATAATAGAATATTAACAATGCTTACCCTACTCTACCCTACCATGTTACATCCCTAACTATCTCCAGCAGGCAGATGATAACGTTTCAATACCATAATATCAAACTCTTCTCAGATTGTGTTTTCTTAAAATAATAATTAATGTGTTTAGATCTTATAGGTTTTATTAAAATTATTTTAATTCACACACACACATATATATATATATATATATATACATGAATTCAGGTAAATTACTTAAAACACACACCTGCAGCATCAATTGGTATCACTGAGAAAATCAGTCAAGTGAAAATAAAAAGCAGGTGGAACGCCTTTGTAAAAGAGATTCAAACATTGAACATCAACCTGCTCCTCTCTATATAAAGAGAGTTATTTGAAGTATGCGAGCGATCTGTACTGACACACTGATGCGACACAAATATGAACAGGAAAATGATGCACACACTACACACTCGTATGAGGACATGCATGCTAGATACAACACGTAATGTACGTGTCAGATCACCATCCAGGGAATACAATATGTTCTTGTCGGTGTAAAGAAGTCAGGAGGTGGTGGGTAGGACGTCATGAAGGATCACAGTAACAGTGGACCACAAAAGATCAAAATAAACTACAGTAAATAAAAACACCATCTGTCAACGGAGAATACACAAGGCTTAACGCAGTAGTGTAGGTAAGTGTATTGAGAGGCTTAACGCAGTAGTGTAGGTAAGTGTATTGAGAGGCTTAACGCAGTAGTGTAGGTAAGTGTATTGAGAGGCTTAACGCAGTAGTGTAGGTAAGTGTATTGAGAGGCTTAACGCAGTAGTGTAGGTAAGTGTATTGAGAGGCTTAACGCAGTAGTGTAGGTAAGTGTATTGAGAGGCTTAACGCAGTAGTGTAGGTAAGTGTATTGAGAGGCTTAACGCAGTAGTGTAGGTAAGTGTATTGAGAGGCTTAACGCAGTAGTGTAGGTAAGTGTATTGAGAGGCTTAACGCAGTAGTGTAGGTAAGTGTATTGAGAGGCTTAACGCAGTAGTGTAGGTAAGTGTATTGAGAGGCTTAACGCAGTAGTGTAGGTAAGTGTATTGAGAGGCTTAACGCAGTAGTGTAGGTAAGTGTATTGAGAGGCTTAACGCAGTAGTGTAGGTAAGTGTATTGAGAGGCTTAACGCAGTAGTGTAGGTAAGTGTATTGAGAGGCTTAACGCAGTAGTGTAGGTAAGTGTATTGAGAGGCTTAACGCAGTAGTGTAGGTAAGTGTATTGAGAGGATTTCTTGCAGTAGTTGACTCATGCAAGTTCACGATGATAACGGAAGAGAGAGAGAGAGAGAGAGAGAGAGAGAGAGAGAGAGAGAGAGAGAGAGAGAGAGAGAGAGAGCGTTTAAGTATGCGAGCTTTATGGATTTCGTTTCCCCTCAGTTAAAATTCCCTGAGTGAGTAGAACAGGAGATAGCTCATCGAGGTTTTACTCATATTATATAACTCAATAACAATGGGAAGAACATGAGAGACCATTACCACCGCCCGGGACTGTTAACAGGGGAAAGGTTCATAATGGAGTAATATTAGTCGGGCAGATGATTGTTTGAACTCAGTATTTGATAAACACCTTTGTGATGTTATGATCGAAAATTGTGTAGAAAGAAAGTCAACAGAGTAATATTTGGTCGGGCATCATAACAGGGGCATGGCCAGCGACCTAACCTTCAGAATAGTGTTATCCATAGAGACGTAACATTATACTCTCCAGCTGCTCGGTGTTCTATCTGTCTATAAGGAACTAGTCTCTGATAATCCGGCAACGCTGAACAGCGCTGCTCCTATCGTCAGTGTGAATATTGTGTAAACTAAAACACTAAAAACTGTGTAGTATCCTGACTTCATATTACACAACCCAACTAAACCTGCCCGTCGTTCAGAGGGCAGGAGGCAGCGTCTGCGGTAATCAACGTGCGAGTGCTTATATCGACGAGCCCTTTGGCCTTCTCTAATTAGATGAATAATTAATTTGAATGTTATTTTGCTTATATGATGAGATGTTTCTTACTAACACAGGCGAGAGAATTCTTTCGAAAAGTTTAATTATTCGTACAACATTTGTTCATATAATTTCTTTCACACCTTGTCATTTTTGCGCCACAAGAATTTAATCCCAGCATAATAATAATAAACACGAGCTTCGCCAGGAATTTCAGTCAGATAAAACTCTCTATAGAAGCTTCTCATTGGTTTTAAGGATTGAGTCAGCGACCAATCACTTCTGAACTTCTAAGAGTCGATGCCACCACGATATCTTTAATAAACATATTCAATCAAAAGACGCGAGATTTCTCCGCCACCAAGGTAAGATATGTCAGCCTTTGGTACAGCACTCATGGCATCACGACTCTCCACTCAAGTAATTTTCACAAATCAGAGAATATCTAAGCACCACTAACAGCGTGCAAGATAACATCCACGACACCACTAACAGCGTACAAGATAACATCCGCGGCACCATTAGCAGAGTACAAGATAACAACCACAGTATTACTAGCAGCATGCAAGATAACATCCACAGCACCACAAGCAGAGTACAAGATAACCTCCACAGCAATACGACCAGAGTACAGGATAACATTCAGACCCACAGCAACACCACAGCACGAGATAACACCCACAGCATCACTATTCCCCGACGCTGGGTAGTGCTATCGACTTTATTCCCAGGATGGACAACGCAATGGTAGAGTCATCTGGTTAAGCCTATTTCCACTCTCGCTTTCGTAGGTGGATACACTATGGCAGTGTTGTGAGCTTACGTCATAATACCCCTCTCCAGTGTTGCGAGCTTACGTCATAATACCCCTCTCCAGTGTTGCGAGCTTACGTCATAATACCCCTCTCCAGTGTTGCGAGCTTACGTCATAATACCCCTCTCCAGTGTTGTGAGCTTACGTCATAATACCCCTCTCCAGTGTTGCGAGCTTACGTCATAATACCCCACTCCAGTGTTGCGAGCTTACGTCATAATACCCCTCTCCAGTGTTGCGAGCTTATGACATGATCTCCGTCTTTAGTGTTGCGAGCTGACGACACAATGCTCTTGTACAGAATTGTGATCCTACGACACGACACAATCAATTATAGTGTTGTGAGTTTACGGCATAATACAACCCTTTCTAGTGTTGTGACCTTACCACATAACACCACTCAAATAGTATGAGTTTACTACTCGATTCATACTGTATATTAAGTGTTTTGAGCACACGACACAATCCCTCTGTTGATTGCTTTGATCCCACGGCACGACACAAGCCTCTGGTGTTGTAAGCACACGACACTCTTCTGTTGCTGTTAAATCTATTTCCTGAGACACACTTAGCGTACATGAAGCTAACTTAACTTGAACCAACTAAACTAAACTAAACTAGGCTAACTTAACCTATGAGTATATTAGCTATTTTAACTTTTAACAAAGGAGAATCGCGTGTTGTTCGTCATATGTCTCCCGTGTTATATTGTTAATAACATCTGTAATTAGTGTGTTTAATCGAAATACGTTTGGTCTGGTACGATTTAATATTTCTTTGGAGTGAACCTGTCCAACGGAACTTACGGTAAATTATCCAGATGAATTTCTCTAGTTGGCTGAGTAGCGCAGTCATGGTGTGGCTCTGTGGATACCCCCCCCCCCCCCCCCCGGGCTGGAATAACTCTCACATGTCCCGAACAATTACCCGAAACATCCGCCTCATCTCGGTGAAAATTACTCCCATCACCACCTCCCATTCCTAACTCACCCTCGCTTAATTAAGTCTAAACAATACTCATATCTTCCACAGAGTAAACAAAGAAAACAATAAAACAAATATATTTTAGGTGGGGGGTAAAGGGGATTACGTCAGGTATACAGAGCAATCATCCCATCAGACAAGCGAGCAATGGTTCTAGGCCTTGGATCTTACGAGTCTTCGAGAAGGGGAGACAAAACCACGGTGATTGGCTGTGATTGGTACAGTGGGGAGCCTGTGAGGATGAAAGGCAAAGGACAGCGCTAATTTGGAGGAACTGAATCAGCTGATTTCGAGTTTAGGGCAGATGGACAGGTAGTCGAGGTAGGGCAAGGGATGCCAGGCAGTAGAAAGGCACTGACACCGAGCCTTGCTGGCCGCCGCCACCCTCGATGAGGCGTGTCGACTACAGTACACTTTAACCAACAGCCTCTTTATTGATGCAAACATAGCGAATTTTCGAAAGTTGTCGTTAAATATAACATTTATATCAGTGTGAAAATTATCTCACTGCAATGACTTACATCCAGAATATTAGAAAAAAATACTTGTGAGGGAACGTGTCACATGATTACACAAGACCGAAGGTGCGAAGCAATTTGGGTTGTGTCCGAGGCCTCTAAGATAATGGACGAGCAGCAAGACCCTTCTGTGTTTGTTGATCGTTGTTTTAAAAGGGCTAAAAAATCCTTTCATTCCTTTCAAACCAGACAAGTTCCTACACTTAAGAATATTTTGACTCTGCCCTATCGTAATGAATTTGTCCCGTTAGTTCGGTCCCTCAAGCTTCTAAATATTAATGTTGTTTTCAAGTATGACTCAACCATTACCAATATGTTAATAAGGAATAGCCCAAGTTTGAATGTAAATGGAAGTGTTTATTGTATTCCATGTAGCAAATGTAATTGTAATTATGTAGGTAAGACAGGAAAAATACTGCAGCTCAGAATCAAACAACATAAGTATAATATCAGAACTGCATCTGAAAGCAGTGCCTTGTTCGTTCATGTTAGGAATAATAATCACCCCATTGCTTGGGAAAAAAGCTTAGAAGTATTCAAATCATCTTGTGTCACAGAAAGACTTCTGGTTGAAGCTAGTTTGATTAAGGAATTAAAATCAATAAACCTTAGTGATGGTCAGTTCAAAACTGATAATATTTTACATAAATTTATTTGTCAGTGGCCCAAGGTTAAAAATGCTTTGAAAACCTTTGATCTAGAATTCTAGATGTATGATAGTTATTTTGTGGGTCCCTTTTTTCTGACCTGACCTGGCTAGTCACGTCACCACCCTTCTCTTAAGCTCCTCTACGTGTGTGTTGGTGTGGGGATTAGTGGATGACATCATTATGACCTGACCTCATGTTTTTAAGGTCACCCTGTATATTTAAGCCTCTTTCTGTCCATGTAATCCAGTTGCCTCTGAAGATGTCTTGAATAAAGACGAAAGCTAAGGTACTCCGTTGTTTCCATTTTCCCGTGTGATTTTATCAAGATATATATATATATATATATATATATATATATATATATATATATATATATATATATATATATATATATATATATATATATTCGTCACAGTTCCAATAGTTTATACAAGTTTTATAAACGATAACTCGTTAATGTTATTATTTAAACACACACACACACACACACACACACACACACACACAGAGTATACTCAACACACAACAGTACTGATACTCAACACACAACAGTGCCAATACTCAACACACAACAGTACTAATACTCAACACACAACAGTACCAATACTCAACACACAACAGTGCCAATACTCAACACACAACAGTACTAATACTCAACACACAACAGTACCAATACTCAACACACAACAGTACCAATACTCAACACTCAACAGTACTGATACTCAACACACAACAGTACCAATACTCAACACACAACAGTACTAATACTCAACACACAACAGTACCAATACTCAACACACAACAGTACTAATACTCAACACACAACAGTACCAATACTCAACACACAACAGTGCCAATACTCAACACACAACAGTGCCAATACTCAACACACAACAGTACTGATACTCAACACACAACAGTACTAATACTCAACACACAACAGTACCAATACTCAACACACAACAGTACCAATACTCAACACACAACAGTACTGATACTCAACACACAACAGTGCCAATACTCAACACACAACAGTACTAATACTCAACACACAACAGTACTGATACTCAACACACAACAGTGCCAATACTCAACACACAACAGTACCAATACTCAACACGCAACAGTACCAATACTCAACACACAACAGTACCAATACTCAACACACAACAGTACTAATACTCAACACACAACAGTACCAATACTCAACACACAACAGTACCAATACTCAACACACAACAGTACTAATACTCAACAAGTCTTCCTTGACACAGAAAAAAAAAGGAATTTTCCAGAAACAAACCCAAAACACTGAACAAATAAGGCAGGTGTACTGGGGAGAGCCTCGGGTCAACACAGTAACATCCTCAACACACACTGGCAGGACAGAACGAGTGGTCGGGTTTCCTCTTGTAAGACACACAGAGTCAACACGTCTATGAGTACAACCAAATACCTGAAGATAGAGTTACCTGAAGAATAGGCAACCCAGCTTATTTCACCCTAAGATAACCCAACCTAATCTAATATATCTTAAACTAATATATCCTAACCTAGTCTAACCTAACCCCCGTAGGTAGCGTTAGGGGCTCAATCCTTGGGTGAAATAAACTGTGTTGGCTAATCTTCAGGTGGGTAAAAGAGCGAATCCTTCACGGTAACGCCTCAGTGCAATTCTGGCACCATTTTGACTTCGTGCCGCAGCATAAATAAACCAGCTTAACGTATTTTTCCTCTAGTATTTAAGGACAAATTCCTACAACACTTTGAGAATCTGAAGTGTATACTGAAGTGTTGTTTAGGGATGGTTGGTTCAAATCACATTACAGGATGCAATCATCTGACAAATTCTAAAATAGATATGCTAGGCCTCACCATTTCCTCAAAAATGTCATGAAAGCCACACATCCGCAACATTGCTAAAGCTGCCTCCCGAAAGCTGAGAATGTTGTACGGATGCCGTAGCTACTTCACTCCAGAGCAGTTGCTTCAAGTTTATAAGGGATTCATTCGTCTTAACTTCGAGTACTGCTCTCATATCTGGGGTAGCTCTTCTGTCCAACTGTAAGATAGGGCGGAATCAAAGGCATTTCGTCTTATTAACTCTCATTCCTTTAGTTGATAATCTCTCTCTCTCTCTCTCTCTCTCTCTCTCTCTTTAACAGGTACTTTAACAGGCGTGTTCGGTGGATTTGGCATCCTGTGTACCACCGGCAAGGCCGTAGGCTCGTAACACTCGTCTTGCCTGCGGTGCCCACCGTTTCTGTGTGGATGTCAGTCACACTAGAATAACCCGTTGATAGTACATCCTTCTTTCTTCACACAGCCAAACTGTGGAATGCCCTGCCTTCTTGTGTGTTTCCATACTGTTACAATGTCTCACTTTAAAAAAGTTGATTTTCCGGCATCTTCGTGGATTAATATAGTCTTTTTCTTTTACCTTTTGAATTTGCTTTTACTCTTATTTATTCGCCCCCTAGGCCCCGTTGTGGGTCGATGACCTGTGCCTGGGTGGGTTATTCCCCTAAAAAAAAAAAAAATAAAAAAAATAAACTCAACTTGGATTTGTTTTTCTTTTTTGTCGTAACTGGTAATGTGGGGACGTAATCAAGTGGCTTACTGAAGTTAAGACACAGAGCTGACTACCGAGAGAGAGAGAGAGAGTCGTGTTGACAATAACATCACGGTACAGATCTGCGTCCTCCATCCATATTTCAAACAGTCAAAAGTCCGAAAACTAAAACTCAACTTCACATGGAATAAGAGGAATCCAGATTATTTTGTGACTAATTTGAAATTTAAATTGTATTAAAAAACTTGCCAGACAACCAAGTTCCGCCTCGGGGTATATTTTGACGCCGGCAGAATGAGAGATCTTTTTATATGTTTTCATAATTTAAAGGAAATTATGTCTTTCGAATTTACTGATGAAGGAGATCAAGAAAAAAATATTGGTGTTAAGAGTGTTTTAGGAAATACAACTACAGCAACAAAATAATAACAAGAGCAGCATCGAATAACTATCAGAAACAACATAGAACAAAAATGTATGACAGAACAAATGAACAATGGTGATAACACGGGAATAAATGATGGGACAAGACACGACAGTCGATCCGTAAATTAGGATTATATTCAACAAACTGGATCAATTTTATGAAGGAAAATTAAAGTGAAAAATATTTAAGTAAATGAAATACTGTTTAATCATATTGTAAGAAGATGTACGATTAATATATAAAATAAGAGGAATGGAAAGTCGACTCGATGATTTTCGAAGCCAAATTATTCTATTGCTTGTTGGAAATTAGTTAATATATGATAATATATGTTGTACTTCATTTAATACGTCGTTTACTATCCTGCCATAACGAAACAAGGTAGCTATGTCATACCTCGCCCCAGCCGCGCTTTGATCACAGGAACGAGAAACCCCACACTCGTGACGTCATTTCAACGTTTGCTCGCATTTATACTTGATGAACCGATGAAGGTCCCGACAAGAGTTTATAAGCTAAACTTGAAGAGTCTTTGCCCTGTAGTTTCTGAGATATGATGATATAAATAAATTCGAAAATATTTTGGCCAGTGTGACCTTTACTTTTAACCCATCAAGGTCAGTCTTTATTGTGGCACCTCAAATGACCATAAGTAATCATTATAGCAGATATGATTTGTATTCTATGTAAGACGTTTTTTGGTATCCATGTATTTTTTTTCGAAAACTTATCATACTTGCCGTCATTTTCTGGAGACACGTGACGTCATAGAGGAAAAAGTAAGTGACATTTTTAATGTACCCTTCGTCAAGAAATGTAATGCAATAAGTTCCAACCTTTTAAGATGCAGGTATGGCCAAGATAAGCTTCACTACATTACTGGTGATGGTGCAGAGGCCCTGAGACAGACAGACATGGACAGGGACATTCCAATACATCGCAAACGCCTTTGTGGGCAAGATAACTATACCTAAACTAAACTAGATTATATTATGTTATGTTAGGTGAGTAATGATGTTATTTACTTGTTGCGTTATGATCACGTACTTGATCACGGTTATTATAATTTTGCTATTTCTGCTCCATTTACTACTAATACAATTAACCTGTTGCCGTGGTGTTCTTGCTTCTGCTGAACAAAGAACAAGATGGAATCAAACAGTCAGTGTTTACTCACCTCGGTATCAGTCAGTTTAGGATCCTGGGGAAAGAAAACGGTGTGTTAACATTATCAGACTTATAAAAGTGTAAAGATTTATTGCTTATTGTCTAATGAAGATAAGTCTTATTAGAATATTGATAATGAATCTACCAACTCAAGTAAGTCCATTAATTTATTAATGTATCTTAGACATGTAATTCTATACGCCCAATATACCTTTGCCTCCTCTAAATGTATCACATCTACCCACTGATAAAAATTCTTTACATCACAGGTTATAAATAGGGTGGTAAATAGGTAGAATCTTGTGGTAAGCTCACTCCTGATCCACCTCACACCAGCTAATGATGGTTCCGGAGACAAGTGTTGCCAGGGAGACGGCGAGTCATGTCCTGGGGGTGTGTGTGTGTCTGTGTGTGTATGTGTCTGTAATAATAATTAACGGTTTATTGAAAAAAAATTCTGCAGCCCGAAGGCTGAAAATATATATTGGACATAAATAACTTATTACATACATTGGTGGTTTAACAAAAGCCTTCATTAGAGAAAGGTAAAGGAACATACAGTGAACATACAGATTAATGTAAGTGTTGAATAGCAAACTCGTAGTATAGTAACTCCCTCCCAGATGGTGTTAGGAGGAACTCACGTGGTGTAGTAGTTCCCTCAGATGGTGTTATGAGGGACCTGGCGTGGTGTAGTAATTCCCTCGCAGATGGTGTTATGAGGGGCCTCACGTGGTGTAGTAATTCCCTCACAGATGGTGTTATGAGGGACCTCACGTGGTGCAGTAATTACCTCACAGATGGTGTTATGAGGGACCTCACTTGGTGTAGTAATTACCTCACAGATGGTGTTATGAGAGGCCTGACGTGGTGTAGTAATTCCCTCACAGATGGTGTTATGAGGGACCTCACGTGGTGTAGTAATTCCCTCACAGATGGTGTGATGAGGGACTTGACGTGGTGTAGTAATTCCCTCACATATGGTGTTATGAGGGACATGTGGTGTAGTAATTCCCTCACAGATGGTGTTATATGAGTGAGGTGTGGTCCCAGGCCTTCCTATCGCAGACGGATTAACACATCCCTGGTTGTTGTTGGGTCTCACGGGCCGTTATCACTGGGTACCTGGGACCTCATGTGTGAAGGTTAACTTGGGTACGACTGTTACTGTTGAGTTGTTCTCACTGACTTAAGCACTGTTCACCACTGTTCACCTCTGTTTAACACTGGTTCCGTTCCTTTCCTAAATGAAATTGTAACTTCTGGCGAGAACTTGTTGATATTCCGGTGGGGAGGAGGGTTCAGGGGAGGGGGTTGGTATGGGCCAACTTAACAGTTGACCTGGCTGCTCTGAGAGGAGCGCCAGGTACGTCTTGACCCTTCGGTGGTCAAGGATGTAATAATAATAATAATAATAATAATTAACGGTTTATTGAAAGAGCTTGGCAGCCAGAAGGCTGAAAATATACAGTTACATATTTGGGGAATGGGTTTCGAATTACAAATAATATGCAAGTAACATAAGTGACACAAATAAGACATATAATAACTAGATGGGGAAAAGCTCAAACTACAATTCATTTCAACATAGTGACAGTGCAAGGAGTAGTGTTTACTGGGAGTGAATACACTGGTTTATTACAAGTTATTGATAATTTTTACAATGGTTGGGACTGGGCTGTTCTTATAGCGATCAGTTCGTGCACGTATGGGCTGGATGCGGTTGTGGTGTCGAACAGCAATTCTCGGACTAGGGATCTCAGGTGGTAGTAGGAGCCGGTGTCGAGGATGGTGTAGAAGCTTCTTACCAAATTTGCAGATGAGGTCGTGGTGATGGTCAGTGAGAGTCGAAAGGGTCAGTGTGTTGAGCGCTTCTTGATATGTGGAGTAGGAAGGGGAGAGAATAATCTTGCATGCCCTCTTTTGCACTTTTTCTAGGTGTTTAAGTTGTGTGGCATTTAGGGAGGAAGACCAGGTGGGGGAGGCATAGGTGAGCTTGGGAAGTATGAATGTTGTGTAAACACTGAGGAGCTCGGGTGCAGGAACTCCGAGGGACTTGAGTCGGCGGAGGAGGTGGAGACGGAAACTGGAGGATTTGACAACTTCACTGACGTGTGGTTTCCAATTTAGTTTGTTGTCTATGGTGACGCCGAGGAGCTTCGTGGAATCTACAACCTGGAGTGTGTTCGGACCTAGAGTCATGGAAGGAGGTGGGACAATGTCGGAGGAGAGGTTGATGTGCATAACCATGGTCTTGGTATGGTTGATGGTGACATGGTTGTTGGTGGCCCAGTTTTGGAGACTGTTCAATAAATCCTGAAGGGCGGTATAGTTGGGAGCAGCATTGTTGACGCTGATCCCAATGGTGGAGTCGTCGACATATTTCCAGCGAGCAGGGGTTTCTCTTAGGGCATCATTGATGAGCATAAGGAAGCAGAGTGGTCCCATCTTGGTGCCTTGGGGGACGCCACAGGTGAGTGACTGAAAGGTGGAGACAGCCCCTCGGAAGCGTACAGCTTGGAGTCGGTCACTGAGGAAGTCTGTAAGCCATGGTATAAGACTTCTCCGAAGCCCGAGGTCAATAGCTTTGTTGATGATTATATCGTGGTCGACTAGGTCGAACGCTTTAGTGAAATCAATGAAGGCGACAGCTACAGACGTTTTTCGTTTCTCGAGATGGCGGTACATGTGTGTGTGTGTGTGTGTGTGTGTGTGTGTGTGTCTTTCTATGTATACACACATCACATCGCACTACAATAACAAATAAACCCTATGTGATTCGTCAACACAATAACCTCTGCTGACTAAGACCATCTGGCACTAAATAATACAAAATAGGGTACAAATACTACCTTACTTTTCTTCCCGTAAGTGAGGATCTGAGAAGGCTCAGTGTTCACTAACGATGGATACGACTGAAAGGTATAAAGTGGCCGTAATAACTTCTAAACTATACACGGCTTTATCGTAACTTGCTATATTATTTGATCTGTAGTTGAAATAATGTTATTTAAGAATCTTTGAAAATCAGGATTCAGGAGAACTGTGAAGTGATCGGACCCACAAGGAAGGACAAGGGCAAGGAGATGACGAAGGAAGAAAAACTATAGTGTCATGTGACAGTGGGGTTACCGCCCACTGCTGCCGGCAAAAAGTCCTGGTGAAGATAGGTTAGAGCATAAGGACACCGTCCCAGTTCAAAATCTTTGATCTTTGGCACAAACTGGTGATGACGATGATAGTTGTGAATATACCGAGATCTGGCGTCCACGTGAAACACTAATAACACTGACGTCTGACGTCAATATTGTCATAAGAATAATTACCTCTACCGCCCACACAAAAATAACCTCAGTAATAGTTTAGACCAGGGGTATGAACCGTGGGTATGTGAAGCCTCATCAAGGTTACATATATTTTGAGGCGCCAAAGGTATATTATAATGGGTGTATACAGAACATACCATGTGTATAATTTGTTTGATGATATTCATATTTTATAAAACAAATAAAAAAAAATGACTGAGTCGCCATCGAGAGGGGGTACGTGACATCACACACTGTGACCAGGCAGTACGCCGACCGAAAATGGTTCAGAACCATCAGCTCAACTACAGTACACAGATGATACCAAACACAAAATCAGAGGCCACAGTACAAAGAGTCAACGTTCAAATAATTCTCCCCGGGGTATAACCACCACACTCACCCTCTCCGGTACGGTACTCACACTGTTCCGCTAAAAGATAAATTTCTTAAAACATGTCCCGGAAGATGCTGACTTGCTGTTTATAAGCTGATGCTGCTTACTGCCAGAAGTCTGACCGATTCCCAGGAAAATCTGACCGAATTCCAGGGAAGGCTGGCTGAGTCCCTAGGAAGTCTAACTGAATCCCTATGAAGTCAGAGTGAGTCCCAGGAAGTCTCACCGAGTCACAGGGAAGTTGGCTGAATCCCAGGAAAAGCTAATTGGGTCTCTAAGAAGGCTGATCAAGTCCATGGAGAGGCTGACTAGGTCCTTAAGAAGGCTAACTGGGCCCCTAAGAAGGATAAATGAATCCCTAAGAAAGATGACTGAATCCCTAAAAAGGCTGACTGTGTCCTTAAGAAGGCTAACTGGGTCCCTAAGAAGGCTAACCGAGTCCCTAAGAAGGCTGACCGAGTCTCTAAGAAGGCTGACCGAGTCTCTAAGAAGGCTGACCGAGTCTCTAAGAAGGCTGACCGGGTCCCTAAGAAGGCTGACCGGGTCTCTAAGAAGGCTGATCGAGTCCCTAAGAAGGCTGACTAGGTCCTTAAGAAGGCTAACTGGGCCCCTAAGAAGGATGACTTGGTCCCTAAGAAGGCTGACTGGGTCCCTAAGAAGGGTGACTTGGTCCCTAAGAAGGCTGACTGGGTCCCTAAGAAGGGTGACTTGGTCCCTAAGAAGGGTGACTGGGTCCCTAAGAAGGGTGACTGGGTCCCTAAGAAGGGTGACTGGGTCCCTAAGAAGGGTGACTTGGTCCCTAAGAAGGGTGACTGGGTCCCTAAGAAGGGTGACTTGGTTCCTAAGAAGGGTGACTGGGTCCCTAAGAAGGGTGACTGGGTCCCTAAGAAGGGTGACTGGGTCCCTAAGAAGGGTGACTGGGTCCCCAAGAAGGGTGACTGGGCCTATAAGAAGACTACTGTAGTCCCTGGGAAGGTCAGTGGTCAGTGTTTCAGTTTACTAGAAAATGCTTTAGGTTATTGGTCAATGTTTTGTCAGTGATGAATGTTTCAGATCAGTAGTCAATATTTTAGGCCAGCGATAGGTATTTTAGGTCACTGGTCAATGTTTTGTGTCAGGAGTCAATGTTCTGGGTCAGTGGTCAATATTTTGGGTCGGTGGGAAGAAGAGCGATATGAACGCAAAAACACATTCATGAGCGTATATAGACACGTGAATTAATTTATATTTGCATACGTACGCACATGCAAATATAAAAACTTACGAGGAAATATGAACAAGCAAATTGTATGGTGACTGGAGTATATGTTACTTCTTGTTTGTGACTTTGCCCAGCTCATGAACTACATAAGGTCATTTCCCAAAATTCGTGAAATTGGTTCCTAACCAAACTAAACTTGCCCTATGTTGGGTTGGGTTGAGTTGGAAGTAATATGCTCACATGTCTGTCCCATGAAATCAACTAATTCACCAAGACGATATATGTTAGGTATACTCTTCTCTCTCACCAGTCTGTGATGAGTGATGCTAGTGCCTCGGGACTCATGTCGTGGGTTGAATCGTGAAATGTAAGTGACCACTATACTAGTAATAGGAAGGACTCATCATGAAAGATTTATAATATACCCATTGTTTGTGGTCTATCGTAGCGGCTACAACAATACACAGTAGTTATAAAACAATGGGTACAGCACAAACACACAATAGGTACAAAAACACACATACAAACATACTAGAGGGAGGGTGACCACACACAATATAGGATGAGGGAGAATAATTTCACGGGGACCTGGTGCTTAGGACCCTTAACTCAATTTAATGCTTCCCACTCAACCTAAGAGTCTTTCCCACCGTCCATCCTCTTCTAACTCCCCTGCCTACCATACTCAGTACCTTCCCCACACACCGCAGTTCAGCCACTTCTATTACTAAAACGTATATATATATATATATATATATATATATATATATATATAAGGTAATTTCAATATAAGCATAGCTTTGTTTTCGAAGATTCAAACAGGCCTCAATTTAATAATGTCCAAATGGTTGTTCATGATACAAACTATGAATGAATTGCAACCTTACTAACCTAACTTGATTTAATTTAGGTATCATTTGGTAATTCTACGGTATTAAACGACGTCTTAAATGAAGAGAGCAAAGTTTACTATACATTAGGCAGCAAGCAGCCAATTGAGTTATAAGGTTCACTCGTTCGTGTGTGTGTGTTATGTGTGTCCGTCCACGTAAAGCAATTACAAATTCAAACTATTCATCCAGCCAAACATTGTCCCCAATACTTCACACGGTGAGCCGCCCACATAGTACAGTATACTGTCATGCTCGTGACGTCACTGCCTCCGCTGTCCCAGGGAAGAGGTTGGGGGTAGGGGGGTGACCTGGTGGGGGTGAGATAATATGGTGCTGTGGCGATGTGATAGTGTGGTGGTGTGGCGGTGTGTTGGTGTGGTGGTGTGATAGTGTGGTGGTGTGACAGTGTGGCGATGTGATGGTGTGATGATGTGTTAGTGTGGTGGTGTGATAGTGTGATAGTGTGGCGGTGTGGTGGTGTGATGATGTGTTGGTGTGGTGGTGTGGTAGTGTGATAGTGTGATGGTGTGATGATGTGTTGGTGTGGTGGTGTGATAGTGTGGTAGTGTGGCAGTGTGTTGGTGTGGTGGTGTGACAGTGTGGCGATGTGATGGTGTGATGATGTGTTGGTGTGGTGGTGTGATAGTGTGACGATGTAGTGGTTTGGAAGTGTAGAGATGTGGTGGTGTGGTAGTGTGGTATTGTGACGGTGTGATAGTGTGGTATTGTGACGGTGTGATAGTGTGGTATAGTATGGTGGTATGACGGTGTGATAGTGTGACGATGTGGTAGTGTGGTGGTGTAATAGTGTGGTGGTATGGCGGTATGGTAGTGTGACAATGAGGTGGTGTGGCGGTGTGATAGTGTGGTGGTGTAGCGGTGTGGTGGTGCAGCAGTGTGGCAGTATGTTTAAAGGGTGAAAGAGTTGAGGTAGGCAGAGTGAAAGAAGTGAGGGAGATGGAATGAAAGAATTGAGGGAAAAATAGAGAGGGTGAGGAAGATGAGGTAAAAAGAGAGGGTAAGAGAGAGGGGAGGAGGAGCGGGTAGGGAGGTTGGGAGGTAAAAATCACTAGCATCACCAGGGAGACGCCACTCCTTACTTACACTAGTCATTAGTTTTAACACACTCTGGTAAGTCACTTCTCAGGACGCGTCAACGCCAAATACATACCCTTGAAAAACTATTTGTTTTGGGGGGTTAGATTTTATCATTAAAGAGGTGGATTTCGTCTTTAAAGTGGGGAGTTTTCTCTCAAGTGGTGGGTTAGTCTTCAAACAGCTCAATTTTCCCTTAACCTGAAGTTTTTGGCTAAAATATAGTTCTGAACTAGTGTACACAATAAACCTGTCTTTCACACCTACAGGCTTTACCATTATTTGAGATATATAAAGGATTATAGAAAATCAGTGCCCAGATTTTACTATATAATTATTAGAAAATCTGGGTATTCTTTTTCGATGGCCCTGTCCGAGTGTTCGTGACGTGGGTCCCCTGGACGCCTTACTCAGCCAGGTTCACTGACTCGTGTTGACACCTGCTGATTACTCCTCGAATTTCAGGTATATTTTCACGTTTATTGAAGTTGTTTCTTTTACGTAAAAGACTAAGTCTATAAATACTGTCACACGCCCCTGACAACATGACAATCAAGACTTTATCAATGTGTGTTCAATAAATAATCTGTGTATTAAGCCAATTTGAAGATAATAAATGCATATGAAAACCAAATAAAAATATAAAAAAATATTGAAAATAATGTATATAAACTAAAAATACTGCGAAATTATAATAGGGATGGTAGAAAATAAATACAATTCATATTAAATTTTGAAATATTGTTCGACATAACCGAAACAAACAGTGGTTGAAGCACAGATATACAATATGAACAAGAACATAAGCAGTCCAGCATATCCCGCTAAATCTAAGGTTAAAGTGCCACTTACTGTATATCCTACTGACCTGATCTCTGGCATCTTAAATCCATAATGGCTACCAGACTGTGGTCCTGGTGAATAATGTAAACAAGGGGCAGGAAAAAACGGGTGAGGTTTATGAGGTCCACCACTGTCAAGGTGAAGGAAAACTTTACTTGAGGGAAGATATTTAGCCAACAAGAAGTTGTGTAATTCTGTACAAAAACACCACTATAATTTCTTCAAATATATAACACTCGCTCCAAAAAATACCTTAACGATTTTGTGTGAGACAATATGAGATAAAGGACGAAGGATTTTGACAATTCTACCGAGACAACAGGAGTCATGGTGTTCATTTTGAATTTTATCGCCTTCACCTGTAAAGATACTTTCTGGAGCGAGTTATATAATTAGCGTCATGAAAAGTTACAGACACAATTTTTCTAGCCAATCAGGAATGCGATTATTTAATTACTATGCATGAATCTTGTTAATGGTACAATAAGCTGTACCAGACATCAAAACAAGTGTACAAGCTAAGTTTCCGAGTTATGTGAAAAAACCACCTTAAGCACCATTAGGTCAACTTCTGTGTCAGGATCAGCTGGACTCGAAATCAGTAGTCAGGTTGAGATGCTTCCGTAATACCTCACTTAAACTCAAATGCGAAAATCAGAAATATTCAAAATTATGTCATTTCCAATTTTCTCATCAATATTCAAAATCAAAGCTATTCCAAATATTTTGAAAGAAATTATATTTCAAATTCGACACACTCAAAATCTGATAAATTCATAATCAGAGATATTCAAAACCAAACACTACATATTCAAAATATATCTTTAAAATGCCATACTGTTACTGAAAATAAAACTAAAATTCAAAAACATTCAGCCAAAAAAAATCGACAATATGGCAAAACTAATTTCAGAAATAATTAATCAACACCAATGTTCTGAGCACGAGAGAAAGTGAGGGACTGTAACAGGGAGCTCAACCAACCTTCGCTAAACATGAAAAATGGAGGAGAGTAACGGGCAGTGGGATCATATTTGGATGTTGACCCAAACATTTATATTTCTGACATTGGTTGGAGGAGAAAACACGACGAGGTAAATGTGTTCAATTAGCAGGTAGCCTCAGGTAAACCAGACAGATGAATGAAACCAGACAGGTGAATGATAAACGGTATCACTTTTTATTTACAGGGATATGATGTGAGATGTATAGAGCTGCGTGTAAACTCATCGATTCGCTACGTCCATTACTACACACTGGAGCAAGACTTATTTATAATAGTATATTTTTATATCCACAAGACTTATTTATAAACATATATTTTTATATCCGCAGAAGTTTCAAACGTTCGTTAGCAATGAAATTTACCATAAAAACAAATATGTGGGTTAATTACATTTAGGATGTAAAGCAAGACAAAGAGAAGGAAAAACATTTACATTTAAAAATCTTGACACAACACAAATACTCGCCAGCCACCAGCCGTCATGGTGAACCAGCACAACCAATCAGCGGCCAGCATGCAAGAAGGGATCATAGTAAATAACTCAGAGCCAGGAAGGTATGAATCTGTACTATTTCTGTGTTGTATATATTGTGAAGACGATCCATTATGAAAATTCTTAGAGAACTAAAATAATGACACACACACACACACATATATATATATATATATATATATATATATATATATATATATATATATATATATATATAATATATATATATATATATATATATATATATATATATATATATATATTTATTTATTATATATATATATATATATATCATATATATATATATATATATATATATATATATATATATATATATATATATATGCAAGTAAATCACTGTAGGTGCGCGTGATCTAGGTATAGGCTGATAACCACCAGGAAAGAAGAAAACACGAAGTTCCCACGCGCTTGGGATCTTCGTGTTTTCTTCTTTCCTGGTGGTTATCAGCATATATATATATATATATATATATATATATATATATATATATATATATATATATATATATATATATATATATACAGTATATATATATATATATATATATATATATATATATATATATATATATATATATATAAGAACAAGAACATAAGAAAATAAGGAGTCTGCAATAGGCCGGTTGGCCTGTGCATGGCAGCTCCTGTCGAGAGTTACTACCACTCTCTATCATCCATGAATCTATCAAGCCTCCTTTTGAAACTTTCCAGAGTTCCCGCACTTACTACAAAGTTGCTAAGCTTGTTCCACTCGTCCACCACACTATTTGTGAACCAGTTTCTTCCTATCTCCCTCCTAAACCTAAACTTATCCAACTTGAATCCGTTGCTCTGAGTCCTATCCTGCTCGGATATTATAAGAACTTTATCTATATCCCCTTTATTGATTCCTTTCACCCACTTAAATACTTCTATCATATCTCCTCGCACTCTTCGTCTTTCTAGGGAATGCAAGTTAAGTTTCTTTAACCTATCCTGATATGGAAGGTTTCTAAGTCCCGGGATCATTTTTGTCATTCTTCGCTGCACCGACTCTAGTGAATTTATATCCATTCTATAATAGGGGCACCAGAACTGAACTGCATAATCGAGGTGCGGCCTGAATAGCGCAAGATATAGTTGCAATAAAACCTCTGCACTCTTGTTACTTACACTTCTAGATATAAAACCCAATACTCTGTTTGCCTTATTTCGAACATTAACGCACTGTTTTCTAGGCCGTAGGTCCGGGCTTACACGTACCCCTAGGTCTCTTTCACAAGTCGACTTCTCTAGATTGATGTTGTTAAGGCTGTATACATTATAAGTATTTGTTCTTCCAATATTAAGTACGCTGCACTTGCTGGTGTTGAATTTCATTTGCCATTTTTCAGACCACCCCTGCAGTATATTTAGATCCCCCTGTAATGCATTTGCATCCTGCCCTGAATTAATTTGCCGCCCTATTTTGGTGTCATCCGCAAACTTGCTTATGTCACTGCTGATCCCAGTATCTAAATCGTTTATGTAGATTATGAACAAGAGTGGGCCTAGTACTGACTCCTGGGGAACCCCACTGGTTACACGGCCCCACTTAGATTTAACACCATCTACGCTGACCCTCTGAGTTCTATCGGTGAGCCATGATTTTATCCAATTTAAAACTTTCCCCTCGATACCATGAGCCTTAATTTTTCACAGAAGCCTCTGATGCGGTACTCTGTCAAATGCTTTGCTAAAGTCTAAGTAAATAACATCGTAATTTTCGTCATTATCTACTACCTCGAGGACTTTCCTAAGAAACGTTAGCAGATTTGTTAGACAAGATTTTCCCTTTGTAAACCCATGTTGAGAGTCGTAGATTAATTTGCTTTTCTCTAGATGTGATCGGATGCTATCTGCTATAATTGATTCAAGAAATTTCCCCACTACTGACGTCAAACTGATCGGCCGGTAATTTGACGCTGATGCTCTGTCTCCCTTTTTGAATATGGGTACTACATTTGCCTGTTTCCACAACTCTGGCACAACTCCAGTGTCTAATGATTTTGTAAATAAGTTTACGAGGGGTCCGCTAATCTGTTCCCTACACTCTTTTAAGACTCAAGGGAAAATTTCATCCGGCCCTGGGGATTTTGTATTCTTTAGTTTATTTATCTTCTTAAGAACATCGTCTTTTCTGATAGTGATATTCTTTAATTTCTCTTCTTCCTTTCCCTTAAATATCAGTTCCACCTCCGGAATTTCATGGCAAATTTCTTCTGTGAAAACTGATAAGAAGTAGCTGTTCAATGCTTTGCTTATTTCTTCACTGCCATTTATCAATTCTCCCCTCCCTGACTTTAAAGGCCCAACTTTGTCCTTGACCTTTGTCCTATATACCTGGAAAAATCCCTTGGGATTCGCCCTGGATTCTCTTGCTATTTTGATTTCATAGTCTCTCTTTGCTTTCCTTACATTTTTCTTAACATTCCTAGATAGTTCATCATACCTATTTCTGAGCTGCTCCTCCCCTCCCTTTAATTTCTTATATATTCCTTTCTTTATTCCTATGTCATGTTTAAGTTTTCTGGTCATCCACCTTGGCTCATTCTTATTTGACCTAATTTTTCTGTATGGTATATTTTGTTCTTGTGCTTTATGTAGTATACTAGTGAATATATTATAGTCATGATCAATTGTTGTGTCATCTATGACCTCACCCCTTCCTACTGGGAACTGACGTGACTGTTCCCAGGTGACCTCACCAAGGTACCTTCTTAACCAAGGTACCTTGTGTAACTGGCAGGATAATCCCCATCTTTAAGGCTATGCATATGGTGTTGCTCTTTCTTGTTAGTTGTTTCTTGGAGGGTCCCTTCAGGTCCTTGTGTAACTGAAGGGATGTTCCTCATCTTTAGTGATTGGGGGGTCCCACCAGGTCCTTGTGTGAACTGGCAGGATAGTCCCCATCTTTTCGGTTATATGAGTGGTGTTATTCTCTCGCGTATAATGGTTCCGGGCTGATTCTGTTAATGTTGATGCTTCTTGGCTACCATCTGCGTGATATATTGTTGCTTGCCTGTACTAGTTCCTGTAAAATAGGGTCTTGTGTTCGGTGGAGTTTGTCCCATACCGCTTTTGCTTGTTTGTGTGTTCTTATGTTAATTGTGTCTATGTTATGTTCGATGTGTATGTCTCGTACTTTCGTCGTTATCTACTACCTCGAAGACTTTCCTAAAAAACGTCAGCAGATTTGTTAGACAAGATTTTCCCCATGTAAACCCATGTTGAGAGTCGTAGATTAATTTGCTTTTCTCTAGATGCGATCGTATGCTATTTGCTGTAAATGATTCAAGAAATTTCCTCTGAAGCTGTCTTGAATAGAGACGAAAGCTAAGGTGCTCCATTGTTTCCCTTTTCCCTGTGTGATTTTATCAATATATATATATATATATATATATATATATATATATATATATATATATATATATATATATATAGAGAGAGAGAGAGAGAGAGAGAGAGAGAGAGAGAGAGATCATGCCAATTTTACCTTAATTTATACTTGGAATTGCTGTATATGTCCTTTATACGTAAATCTGTAATTGTGTTTATTGAAAGAATTCTTTGCAGGGCTCTATAGGTTGATTACTGCACACCATACACCTTACACACTCACATTATGGCATCCTCACCAAACACACGCAAATACTGCACAAAGGATACACCCCTTTCGCAAGCTCATGATACACTCATATAACGCACTTAGGATACACTCACATAACACACTTACGATACACTCACAGAACACACTCAAGACATTCTTACATAACTCATTCAAGACCCCCAACCTAATGTGCTTACTTAATTGTGGCAGCGAAAGGAATGGTACGACATATAAATATTTAGATAACTGAGATAATAAGAGAGAGAGAGAGAGAGAGAGAGAGAGAGAGAGAGAGAGTCACAACACCACATTTCTTAACTCGTCCCTTCTCCCCCTTGGCTAAACTCCCCTTTAATCAACATCGTCTCTTTCTTTTATCTTGGCATTAAGACAAGTCACATGTCACTTCCTCAATTAACCAAGCACCTCATTATCACACCTTTCATATTGCCGCTTTATAATGGACAGTGACTCTCCTTCAACAAACCATAAACACCATCTTAAGAATCCTAATTACATTCACAAGGTATCCGATCCCTTTGAATTTCGTACGGGAGGAATCCGAACCCCTTTGTACGTCGTTCGGGAGGAATTCGATCCCTTTTGTATAACATCGGGTGGAATCTGATAATCCTTTGGCCGAGCAGAATATTCCCGCTGACACTGAACTCCACCCGTCATTGAGGCTGATACGAGGCTGTAATACTCTACGTGGTTCATTCTATAGATTCTCTGGGCCCGGGATTCTATGAAGTTCTTTTGTATTTAACCTCGGACACGGAGATCACGTCCCGATTATTATGTTTGTCTCCATACACCAGACCAGAACAAGTTGTCGCAGTTTCCACTTAGCTGACTGTACATTGTATATATTTAATTACTCATATTTATGGTGTGAAAATGAAAAACTAAATTGGTAGTTGGTACACACACATTCATACCAGATAGTAGGTGGTAGGCAGCGATCAAACAGGGAGGTACTACAGCCTGGGAAGATATTGGAAGCATAATGTGTTGTCTAATGGTAGATACTGCTGCTATATGGCATCATAAAAGGTGTGACCAAGTCCCAGGTTGCTGATCTGACTTTCTGCCTCATTTACACATAACTGCAGGGTCTCAATTGTTTCTCTTACTATTGACAACAAAACATACAAGCTGTGCATCGTTTCTTACTCTTGATTTATTTTATTCTTTTTATTTTTTTTATATATATTTTTCTATTATAACTTGTATTTATTTTTATTTATTTTCATAAATTTTGATTAATTGCTGCTGCTATAATTATTATTATTATTATCATTATTATTATATATATTTATTTTCGCTCCCAAGCCAAGATGTGTGTCAACGACTTGTGGACTGATCCCCATAAAATATATATATATATATATATATATATATATATATATATTGATAAAATCACACGGGAAAATGGAAACAACGGAGTACCATAGCTATCGTCTTTATTCAAGACATCTTCAGAGGCAACTGGATTACATGGACAGAGAGAGGCTTAAATATACATGTAGATCCACAATGAAACGTGGATAAGATAAATCTTGATAAAATCACACGGGAAAATGGAAACAACGGAGTACCTTAGCTTTCGTCTTTATTCAAGACATCTTCAGAGGCAACTGGATTACATGGACAGAGAGAGGCTTAAATATACATGTAGATCCACAATGAAAACGTGGATAAGATAAATCTTGATAAAATCACACGGGAAAAGGGAAACAACGGAGCACCTTAGCTTTCGTCTTTATTCAAGACATCTTCAGAGGCTTGAATAAAGACGAAAGCTAAGGTGCTCCGTTGTTTCCCTTTTCCCGTGTGATTTTATCAAGATATATATATATATATATATATATATATATATATATATATATATATATATATATATATATATATATATATATATAATAATGATAATAATAATAATAATAATAAAGAACCATAAAAAAATTCAAAAATGAAAACAGATCAATAGTGAGAAACGATACATGAATTATTGTGTTGTCAATAATACGAGAAACAATTGAGACCCTGCAAATGTTTGTAAATAAGACAGAAAGTCAGATCAGCAACCTGGGACTTGGTCACAATTTTTGTGATGCCATATGCCAGCAGGGTCTATCATTAGACAACACATTATGCTTCCAATATCTTCCCAGGCTGTAGTACCTCCCTGTTTGACAGCTGCCTACTACCTAAAGCTGCCTACTACCTACTACTTATCTCGGTCTCAATTTCTTAGGTTCTCGGCCTCGGACTAATGGTATCGACGACATCACTGCTATTAACCATGACTATGATCAATGGGATTATAAATTTATATAATAAACTTAACTCTAATACACTATAACCAACTGAAAAATCTACCTTTAATACACAACAAACTCCTCCAGTATGATGAATTATACACACAACAAACTCCTCCAGTATGATGAATTATACACACAACAAACTCCTCCAGTATGATGAAGTAAACACACAACAAACTCCTCCAGTATAAAGAGATAAGGAGACAACAGTGATGAAGGGTATACAGAAGCGAGACACACACACACACACACACACACACTGGATGAGGAGTGTCAGAGGCAGTGTGTGTACCGAGTATAAACTAGTTAACACCATCCAGTATTGGGTTATAAGGAGGACTAACAGACATGCATCAACAACACACTACTACTCAGGCTGTGGGGACCTCACCAATCAATATCACGCGTCACTCAGGCCGTTGATTCCACAGCACAGACGAGGGATATTCGCCACAGAAAACAGGAGGTAATCACTGAATCCAGGACCCAGATCTAGAACCTAACCTAACCTAACCTAACCTAGCCTAACCTAACCTAACCAGCCCCTAGCCTAACTTTACGTAACCTAACCTATCTAACCCCTAAACTGACTTAACCAAACTTAAAGTGCCCTAATCTAACTTAACCTAAACTAACCACCCACCCACTAACCAAACCTAAACTAACCGAGCCTAATCTAATCTAACCAACTCCTAACCAAACTTAATCTAACCTAACCTAATTATCCTCAAACATTATCCAACCTGACAAACCTTTAACTTAATCTAGACTAACCTGGCCTAGCATAACCTATCCTCTCCTGCCTAAATTAACTTATGTGACCCTAGATAAAACATAAGTAACACGGTATCTTAAATTTTCATCACTGAGATTATACTTAACCTTTACTTAACCACATCCAGAATTTCAATCAGAAAATTTGGTTCCGAAATCTGACTGGAAATAAATTTTACCATGAAAAGTAGAGAGAGAGAGAGAGAGAGAGAGAGAGAGACTGCCAAATACTTCCGTGGTCAATCGCCTGTTCACTGATTCGTGTTTTGTGAGATGCACGCTTGGCTTCTTTACGATCCAACTGTTTACAGACGGAGTTGGTAAATCGCAGGCAGGAGGAAAAGGGAGATGGAAATACAGAGTGTGAATGAGGAGGAAAAGAAAGAAAGAGAAGTTAAGATGGAAACAAAGAGTGGTGGAGTAAGGAGGGAGATGAGAAGTCAAAAGATCGTGGGGGAAGGAGGAATGGGTGATAGGAAAAAGGGTAGGAACAATTGGGAAGTGCATATAAGATGAGACTGAGGAGGGAGAAGAGGGTAGCAGTGTTCAGGGAGATGAAGAAGACATGACATTAACATGATTATTGCTGACCTCTGATTCTGATATTTCACGATTCTTTTTACTAATAAATCACCCACGAGAAGCAAAAGAAAAAGTAGAGTCCAAATACAAAGCCGTGGGACAGTGCGGTATTTTGTTAATGGGATAAAATCTTAGTCTCATCTCTTTATGACAGTGCCGACACACCTCACTTTCTGGTAAGCCTCAAGGAAACAAGGTCAGTAATGCACTCCAATCTCTTTCTTTACAACCTTAATCCTACTGTAGGCATCCAATCACAGCTGGGTCGACTTGGAGTACCCCATAGCGCGAACCAGAAACCCATGGGACAAATATATGCACTCGGTCACCCCACTCCTCCGCCCACCGTACTCCTCACGGATACCTCTGCCGGATTGAAAATAGGAATGCAGGAGATGAGGGAAGTAGAAAGCCTAGTTTAAGATACTTTGGAGACATAGTTTAGCTGGAAAACTATGAAGAAAGCTTCTGAAACATCTCAGTGATGGTGGGAGATTAACTAAAGTTTGTGAGAGTAGCACCAAAGTTAAGAGAGAGAGGGGGTTCCGAAGGGTTCCAGGAGAGGTGAGATGGAGCGGAAGGAGGACATCCATGTTATGTTAGTGACTAAAGTTGGTTTTCAAGCTACCAGAGAAGAGTAGTGTGCGGATCTTGAGAGGACTGGTGTAAGGACTGTTGGGTCAATACTCTTCGTGTTTTAGCAAGTTTCTAGGAGTTGGGTAAAGTAGAAAATTTATTTATGATAGTTTCTGTTACTTAAGAGATGAGTGATCTCAATGTTATGATGTCTATATGTCGCTAGTGATAAATACAAATTTTCACCACTTTATAGGTGAGTTTAATTGCCAAAAAAAATCCATGGGTGAAGGTTTGTAAGACTTACTGAGGCTTTGGTCTAACTTCAGTGCAAATGTCTTCAGAACCCGTGTAAGAATGCCACTTGGATCAATGGCCCACACCAGCGCCAGCATGAGCAATCAACAGCGCTTGGTTTTCCCCTCCGGTCTAAAATGTTACTTATTATATGAAAGCAACGTCTGACGAACGTTTATTTACAGTGACACTCTGTTATATCATAAGTAACGGGGAAAAGTTGAAATATTGCAGACATACTTTTAGCGATCATCATAGTGGCCTTCTGGGACTAGGAGGTTAACACTGCGACGAAAACATTAACATTGGACTTTCTTATGATGGAGGTGTTGTGTCAGAGTGAGGGAGACAGATGGAATGTAAATGTTTTGGATCCATTTACCTGAGGACCCGAGATCTACTGCTGCTGGATTAACGTTCTTGGTTTTAAAATATATTCATGTTTTTGCTGTGTGAAGGATGCTCTCTCTCTCTCTCTCTCTCTCTCTCTCTCTCTCTCTCTCTCTCTCTCTGTTTTCCTTTCATCAACGTTAATAGAATTCTTTACTTGCCCATAACGTTACTATTATCTCTTTTTTTATTCTTATGAAGACATATTAGTTAATAACTAACCACCCAAACAGACTAAGTTCGACTAAGAAAACAAAAACAATATAACATCTGGCTCACGAGTCATTTCAGTAGAGCCTTACCCTGAACAGCTGGTCGCCACAGCCACACAAACACCGGGTTTTATAGGCTCGCTAGTCTCTTTGTTGATATAAGCAGTACCATCGCTGCAGCTCCACCAACATGAATATGCAGTGGCCGGATACCAAAATTAGAGCTAAAAATTCGGTGTCCTTGCCTCACCCTTCCCAGCAGGTCGTGGGCCAGAGGTTGTAATACAAACACACATATACACGTATATAATAACTTTTGCCTCTCGTGTACGAGGAACGACGGCCCAGGTTCACTTGCTTGTGAGGAGAGAGAGAGAGAGAGAGAGAGAGAGAGAGAGAGAGAGAGAGAGAGAGAGCACGCACGCACGCACGCACGCGCACAAACACACACACACACACACACACACAAACACAGTTATGCCTGAGTTCCTCCACTCTATCATGTCTCTAAACTAACGATGTTAATCACAGGAGCGTTGCTGAAACATCACCATTAGTTTTGTTTACCTTTGCAAACCTCTCCCAACACTCACTCACACGCTCATCAGCTGTAACAGATAGCGTCTGCATGCCACAACACAGCACAAAACATCGATCTACCTGGCTGTGTCACCTGTGGTATGGGCAGATATTTTCTACTGCATAACGTTATCATGCATGGGAAATATTTTGTACCTAACCTAATAATCTTCAGCTAAATAAATAAATTAAAACAAAATAATAATTAAAAAATAAAAAAGGAAACGTATACTGTAGATGAGAAATGACAACAATACTTACACAGTGTGATGTAATATAATACAATACACGTAAGTTAAAAGGCAAATAAAGAGATAAAGTGTAGTAATATATGAACCAGCAAGACATCAACACACCTTCACTCAACAGTACCTCCCACCCGTCTGAAATCAAAGACAAATTGTGTCGTATCTTGAATTTTCTTGAGCCAGAGATGTTCAGCCTGTTTTTTTGTTTTGTTTTGTTTTGTTTTTACATTACAATGATGAAGGCGAGAGTTTTCGGTTCGTTTGCAAGCGACAATTTGCAGCTGGAAATATTTTAATGAGATGGAACGACTGGTAAAGTGCCTTATAACCACCACACAACTCCACTCTCACATTTACTGCGATTATTATTTTTCTCCCCAACAGTTGAAATAAAAGAAAATCTCTAAAAATAATACATTGTGAATGCACCTAATGGATACGCTCAAAACTTTGCAAAATAACCTGTTAAAACAATACCACTAACAGGTTTACGATAACCACATATACCAGTACTGTATATGAGACGAGACGAACCAACCAGACCTAGCTGTATCGTACCCGAACCAAAAGTACCCTAGGTTAGGTTAGGATCGCATTGTCTGTTTAAAAAAAAAAAAAAAAAAAAAAATTATATATATATATATATATATATATATATATATATATATATATATATATATATATTTATATATATATATATATATATATATATATATATGTATATATATATATATATATATATATACATATATATATATATATACAATAATGGTTTAGCTGTATCATTCATGGTACCTTTTTAGCACTTATTATCTTGATGGCCCTTTAGTTAGGGGAGGAATAGACTTAACGTACGTACAGAGTTATTCATAAGTATCTCAACACTTTTGGCAATATCTGGTTTTGACTTGAGGGTCGTGTAGTTAATAGGGAGATATAATTAACTGAGTTTACGTTGTTTTATAAAGCTTTTACCTGTTGAAAAGTAATGTTTACCAGCTGTAATCACTGGCATGATTTATATTGATGGGTAAATGTTCACTAGATATAAACCGATTACTTTATATATATGACCTACAGTACAGTCCTCCAGGATGCCAGATTTTGTCTAGTGTCGTGAGAATTTTCGCTACACCTGTACACCTGCATACTACTTCCGGTACATATGCATTCTACTCCCGGTACATCTGATTACTACTTTCGTTACACCTGCACCGTACTTCCGGTACACATGTACAATACTTCATGTACACATATGCACAATACTTGCGGTACATCGGTATGTGTGGGGGTGGAAGGGAGAGTAAGAGGTGGAGGAGAAGGAGCTAAAGGTAAACGGGTAACGGGATTAAGTAGGGAGAGAGGGACGGAAGAAGAAGGGAAAAAGAAGGAAAAGAGTGAGATATTGAAATAAGGAGAGAGGGAGGGTTGGCGGGTGGCAGGGAAAGGGGAGTTTATGAAGCAAGGAGGGCAGGAGCAGGGAGAGAAGGAAAGTAGGTAAGGAGAGGGGGAGGTACGGAGGGAGGGAAATATAAAGGGAGAGGTAAGAGGGAGGTAAAGAGGAAAGGAGGGAGGTACGAGAGAGGAAAGTAAGGGGGGAGGAAGGGAAAATGGAGAGAGGAAGGTGTAAAGGAAGGAGGGAGGGATGGATGGCGGAGGGGAAAGAGGGTAAGGAGGAAAAGAAGTAAATGAATTAGGAAGGGAGAGTGGGAGGGGAGAAATGAATGAATAAGGGAGAGAAAGGGATAGGGAGGGAGAGAGGGAGGATGCGACACGTGTTTCCGATAACCAAAAGTTTAAAGTGAGTCGTTGAGTTTGTTGTAAAAGTTGGATTACACGTTGGATTACTATCTTTTTCACCCTTTCATGTGTGTGTGTGTGTGGGTGTGTGTGTGGGTGTGTGTGTGTGTGTGTGTGTGTATAAATATGTTTTCATGTAAGGGGTCCGTCTGTATGTTTTAACTGGGTGTAGGCGAGGATGTCTGGTTACTTGACATCAGTATTTTTAACATAGTGGGGTACCAGGGGAGACACGCGAGCCTTCTGGTGTTTGGTGGTCCATTATACTGACGAAAGTGACAGAGTGAAGCTCGCCTTGTTTACTTCACTGTGGGCAATTACTGTATGTGTATATAGTTGTGTTGTATGAGGTGGGTATAATGTTTAGTATGAAGTGGGTATGTTGGGTGGTATGAGGTGGGTATATTGTGTAGTTACAGTACAATATACCCACCTCACATACTACACTGTAGTATGAGGTGGGTATAATATGTAGCATGAGGTGGGCATATTATGTTGTGTGAGGTGTGTATATTATGTAGTATGATGTGGGTATATACCATATATTTTGTAGTCTGACGTGGGGGGGGGGGGATATTGTATAGTATGAAGTGATATGATGTGCAGTACGAGGTGGGTATATACTGTGTGTGTGTGTGTAATAATAATAATAATAATAATAATAATTAACGGTTTATTGAAAACGTTATGCAGCCCGAAGGCTGAAAATGTACATTGGACAAAAATGACTTATTACGTACAAGGACATAAGAACATAGGAGCAAAAGAAAATAGGGAGTCTGCAATGGGCCGGTTGGCCTGTGCATGGGTGCTCCTGTCGAGAGTTATTACCACTCTTTATCATAGATGAATCTATCTAGCCTCCTTTTAAAACTTTCCAGAGTTTCAGCACTTACTACAAAGTTGCTAAGCTTGTGCCACTCGTCCACCACCCTATTTGTAAACCAGTTTCTTCCTATCTCACTCTTAAACTAAACTTATCAAACTTAAATCCGTTGCTACGAGTGCTTTCGTGCTCGGATATTATAAGAACTTTATCTATATCTCCTTCATTGATTCATTTCACCCACTTAAATACTTCTGTCATATCTCCCCGCACTCTTCGTCTTTCTAGGAAATGCACGTTTAGTTCTTTAACCTATCTTGACATGGAAGGTTTCTAAGTCCCAGAATCATTTTCGTCATTCTTCGCTCCACCGACTCTAGTGAATTGATATCCATTCTATAATAAGGGCACCAGAACTGAACAGCATAATCGAGGTGCGGCCTGACGAGCGCAAGATATAGTTACAATAAGACCTCTGCACTCTTAATACTTACACGTCTAGATTTAAAACCTAATACTCTGTTTGCCTTATTTCGAACATTAACCCACTGTTTTTTAGGCCGTAGGTCCGGGCTTACAAGTACCCCTAAGTCTCTTTCAAAAGTTGACTTCTCGAGGTTGATGTTGTTAAGGCTGTATACATTGAAGTATGAGTTCTTCCAATATTAAATATGCTGCACTTGCTAGTGTTGAATTTCATTTACCATTTTCTGACCACTCCTCCAGTTTATTTAAATCCTCCTGTGGTGCATTTGCATCCTTCCCTGAATTAATCTGCCGCCCTATTCTGGTGTCATCCGCAAACTTGCTTATGTCACTGCTGATCCCTGTATCTAGATCGTTTATGTAGATTATGAACAAAAGTGGGTCGAGTACTGACCCCTGGGGAACCCCACTGGTTACATAGCCCCACTCAGATTTAACACCATCTACGCTGACCCTCTGTGTTCTATCGGTGAGCCAAGATTTTATTCAATTTAAAACTTTCCCCTCGATACCATGAGCCTTAATTTTTCTCAGAAGCCTCTGATGCGGTACTCTGTCAAACGCTTTGCTAAAGTCTAAGTAAATAACATCGTAATTTTCGTCATTATCTACTACCTCGAAGACTTTCCTAAAAAACGTAAGCAGATTTGTTTGACACGATTTTCCCTTTGCAAAACCATGTTGAGAGTCGTAGATTAATTCGTTTTTTTTCTAAATGCGATCGGATGCAATTTGCTATAATTGATTCAAGAAATTTCCCCTCTACTGACGTCAAACTAATCGGCCGGTAATTACGCTGATGCTCTGTCTCCCTTTTTGAATATGGGTACTACAGTTCCCTGTTTCCACAAGTCTGGCACAACACCCGTGTCTAATGATTTTGTAAATAAATTTACGATGGGTCCGCTAATCTGTTCCTTACACTCTTTCAGAACTCGAGGGAAAATAATAGCTGTGAGTATGGCAACTAATTCAGTTTGTAGATCGGATGCCCAGTTGTTAATTCTAATCCCTTTCTCAATTATATTACCGTCAGGTTGAGTCACAACAATAGCACTTCCAGCCCTCCCACAGGCGGTGTTAAGAGATCCATCAGTGTAGATGGTCTGTGTGATATTATCATCAGTCTGTAGAGTGTGTATGTGTTCAAGAGCTCTCACTTTGGCAGTGTGATGGAGATAAATACTTTGTATAATTAATTTTTTAGGCGGATATGTCGGTATTGTGATATCGAAGGGAACTGTCCGCCAGGGTGGCAGGAAGCGCTGTTGTGTCTCAACTTTGTACAGGTGGTCTAGTCCAAACATCTTCATATGTGTAGCTGTAGTTTGGATCCATTTAGACTCACCAGTCCCATGGTTCATACATTCTAGCAATTTTAAGGAAACAATGTTATTAGGATCACCACGTAGAAGCCTCGGGGCTATCATGAGGTTGACTTCAATTATTCTATCTTTAACACGGGGTATACCTAGTTCTTTCCTCATTAAGTACTTTAGTGCTCATGGGACATCCTAGGATAATTCTGAGGGCTTTATTTTGCATTTTCTCGAGCTTGTCAACGCCTTTCCTGTCACGAAGGACCAGGGCTGGTGCGTGGCAATCTATCAGAGATCTTATATAGCCTAGGTACATTGTTTTAACAATTCTAATATTAGCACCATAATGTGAGCTGTACCCCGCTACACTTCTAAGAGGTCTATGGGGACACCATGTGGTGTAGGGTGGTGTCACAGTACCTCACTCTGCTCGGTGATGTTGTGTTATCTCATAGTCAGGTGTGAAGCCGACTCACTGTTGTTCCCATGGTGGACAGACTAGCACCTCCTGGTCAGAAGATGGTGGTCAGTTTCCAGGGGTGATTATCTCACTGGTGGGTCACGGCTTTCACTGGTGCTGTCTAGTGCTGAATTCACTGGCTTGAACACTGTTCATCACTGTTCAACACTGATCCCACTTCGTTCCGAAACGAAATTGTCACTTTTGATTATGTAGATATCCCGGTGGTGAGGATGGGTTGGGGAGAGGGAATTTGGGAATGGGCCGACATGGCCAAGGAGGGCCGCTGTTCAGCAGGAGCAGCTCCTGAATAAGTCTTGACTCTACGGTGGTCAAGGATGTGTGTGTGTGTGTGTGTGTGTGTGTGTGTGTGTGTGTGTGTAATAATAATAATAATAAACGGTTTATTAATAGAGTTGCAGCCGGTGGCTGAAAATTTACAGACTTACATTTGATTTAGACATAATGATATAATATGCATTGAATACATTTACAGGGCTGTACAGTACATAAATCAGGAGTTGTTTATTATTTTAACAATAGATGGGATGGTGCTGTTCTTATATCTATCGGTGCAGGCTCTTATGGGCTGAATTTTGTTGTAGTGGCGGATTGCGCGAGTTGGGTGGGGGGCTGCAGGTGGCAGGAGGTGGCGATGACGAGGATGGTGCAGTAGTTCACTGCCAAACCTTTCCAGTGCTTGGTGGTGGAGGTCACTGAGGGATGGCATTTCCAGGGTGGAGAGAGCGTTGGTGTAGCCGGAGTATTCTGCGCCGAGCATGATTCTGCAGGCCCTTTTCTGTACCTTCTCTAGCTGACGTTGTTAGGTGGAGTTGAGAGAAGACGACCAGGCAGGTGACGCATACGTTAGTTTGGGGAGAATAAAGGCGTTGTAGATGGTCCTCAGCTCTGGCGTGGGTGTCCCAAGTGACCTAAGTCGTCGTAGCATGTAGAGACGGTACGAGGCTGCCTTGACTGTGTTATTTACATGGGCCTTCCAGTCAAGTTTGTTGTCTATGGTTACACCCAGGAGTTTGGCAGACTGCACCAGCTGGAGAGGATGGGCACCCACTGTGACTGCTGGGGCTTGCACTGGAGTGGTGGCGGAATTGATGTGCATGACTACGGTGTGTGTGTGTGTGTGTGTGTGTGGGTATTATGTAGTATGAAGCGGGTTGCATAGTATGAAGTGGGTATAATGTTTTGTATGAAGTGGGTATGTTGGGTGGTATGAGGTGGGTATATTTTGTAATATGAGGTAAATATATGCCTTCCTCTTTAAGAACTATAGCTGTAGATTGGTGGCAAGATTGTAACAGTTGTAACAGTTTGAATTGTAACAGTTGTAACAGTTTGAATTGTAACAGTTTATTTAGCCAGAAAAATACAGATGCAGAGTGGATAATAATAACAATATTAACATGGCTGAGCCAGTTGAGAAATATGAGGACGAAGGAGGTGAATGATAATAAGGTCCGACTCTCGGGTACTTGCACGAAGTAGGGATGGCATGATAGGAAATGACGTGTATTGTGATTAGGGTTGAGAAGAGGAGTAGTGTCCACGTATTCACTATCACATTGACCATGGGAACAGTAGTACAAACGTAACACGTATGGATAAGGCAAATAATATTTGATAATATTTTGTTTAACAGTGATAACTAAGACTGTAGAGCAATATACAACACTACTAAAGCACTAGTACTGTACTTGTGAGGGCGGACTTGGTGTTGTAAAAGGTACAGTAAAGAAAAAAACTGTGTAGCGGAAAAATGTGTAGGAATCCGTAGAAGAAAGCCAAGGTTATTGGATCCATTCTTTACACTTTTGGAAACTAATATGGTGATGATTCTGGGAGAAGTTACAAATTAAAGTAAGACCAAAGTAAGACCAGTTAAAGTAGGGTTTGTATAATAGATACTTTACTTTACAAGAGTAAAGGCTGGAAGCGAGAAGCATTGAAAAAACAAAATTGTCTTAGCGGCAATGAATACAAATAAGACAATTTGTACCCGACTGAGCTTGTGACTCCTGGATGACTGAACTGAGTGAAGGCATCAGAGCAGTATAGGAAAACCTTTCGCGTAGGTTAATATTATCACTAGAAAATTATGTACTGCTGGAAAGGATGCTAAATACAGTACGTCAGTAATGTTGAGAAAAGAAGAGAACAGAGACGAGAGAGAGATATGGGACGATAATTTAGAGGGTAAGGACGGAACACCTCTTAGGGAATGTGTTGGACTCGGACAAATTTCCAACGTCAGGGAACAGAATTAGATGCACCAGAAAGGTTGAAAAACTTAAAATAAATTTGAAAAGGTAAAGGGACTGTCTGTGTGCGAGTTGTCTGTAAGCTTAACCGAGTGTCTGTGAGTTGTCTGTGTGTATTTGACTGTGTGCGCATGTGGCTGTAAACATGGGTGTGTGTGTGTGTGTGTGTGTGTGTGCGCGCGCGAAAGAGCCTATCAATCTGTTTGTTTGATTGCATATGTGTGTGGCTGCTTGTGTGTTTATTTGCATTACAAACCCTTTCTGTTTCCTTAAATGTGTATGCGTTTGTGTCTATAGTTGTCGATCTATTCGGTATTTGTTCGCCTAACCGTTAGGCTGTTAGGTTAGATTAGGTTTCGTTAGGCCCTAACGAAACCTAATCTAACCTAACAGCCTCATTTTGTAATACATTAAAAATTTAAGCTTGTGTACGCAACGACCCACAGTTTTTTTCTACGATATGACAGTGATTACCATAAACGAAACGACCAGGGCTCTCTCCCCGACACACAGAAACTCACACAAGCACAGACACACAACGTACCATGAAAGGGAAATGCCTGTAACATAGAGCACAAAGCAGGCAACAAGTAGGGAACGTTCGTTGGCGGCTGCTTCTTTCAGCTTGTCTTCGCCGTGTGGACAGAAACACAGGTGATATATATATATATATATATATATATATATATATATATATATATATATATATATATATATATATATATATATATATATATTTCATGGAGATCCTCAATGAAATCGTGGATAAGATAAATCTTGATAAAATCACACAGGAAAAGGGAAACAACGGAGCACCTTAGCTTTCGTCTTTATTCAAGACATCTTCAGAGGCAACTGGATTACATAGACAGAGAGAGGCTTAAATATACAGGGTGACCTTATTAAACATGAGGTCAGGCCATTTCTCAAGATAAGCATATCAAGGAATGGAAGGGATCCATTTATTTATTTCAATTTTGAATGTGATACTTGGGACAATATCATTAAGCTTGTCTAAAAATCAATAACCCTTAGTGATGGTCCCTTATTTTTGACCTGACCTGACTAGTCACGTCGCCCCCTTCTCTTAAATTCCTCTACGTGTGTGTTGGTGTGGGGATTAGTGGATGACATCATTATGACCTGACCTCATGTTTAATAAGGTCGCCCTGTATATTTAAGCCTCTCTCTGTCCATGTAATCCAGTTGCCTCTGAAGATGTCTTGAATAAAGACGAAAGCTAAGGTGCTCCGTTGTTTCCCTTTTTCCGTGTGATTTTATAAAAAAAAAAAAATATATAAGAAAATAAGGAGTCTGCAATAAGCCGGTTGGCTTGTGCATGGCAGTCCCTTGTCGAGAGTTACTACCACACTATGATCCATGAATCTATCCAGCCTCCTTTTGAAACTTTCCAGCGTTCCAGCACTTACTACAAAGTTGCTAAGCTTGTTCCACTCGTCCACCACCCTATTTGTGAACCGGTTCCTTCCTATCTCCCTCCTAAACCTAAACTTATCCAACTTAAATCCGTTGCTCCGCGTCCTATCCTGCTCGGATATTATAAGAACTTTATCTATATCCCCTTTCTTGATTCCTTTCACCCACTTAAATACTTCTATCATATCTCCCCGCACTCTTCGTCTAGGGAATGCAAGTTTAGTTTCTTTAACCTATCCTGACATGGAAGGTTTCTAAGTCCCGGAATCATTTTCGTCATTCTTCGCTGCACCGACTCTAGTGAATTGATATCCATTCTATAATAAGGGCACCAGAACTGAACCGCATAATCGAGGTGCGGCCTGACTAGCGCAAGATATAGTTGCAATAAGACCTCTGCACTCTTAGATATAAAACTTCTAGGTATAAAACCCAATACTCTGTTTGCCTTATTTCCAACATTAACGCACTGTTTTCTAGGCCGTAGGTCCGGGCTTACAAGTACTCCTAGGTCTCTTTCACAAGTCGACTTCTCTAGGTTGATGTTGTTAAGGCTGTATACATTGACAGTATTTGTTCTTCCAATATTAAGTACGCTGCACTTGCTGGTGTTGAATTTCATTTGCCATTTTTCAGACCACCCCTGCAGTTTATTTAGAACCTCCTGTAATGCATTTGCATCCTGCCCTGAATTAATCTGCCGCCCTATATATGTGTATGTGTGTGTAAAGAGAAATATGGGCAGAGTGTGTGAATAATGAATTTAATCATCCAAAAATTACTGATGTCTGAGGGGAAGGGGAGGGCGTACCTACATTACCACCCTGAGTCATCTATCAATCACCCTTCACGAGGCACAACGCCCAGGAGCGAGGACTATTATTAGGAGCAAATATACACGTTTCTCCCTCGCTTAAAACATGTCTGAACCAGTTAGGGCTGGTTTAGACAGATTCTTTGTTGTCGTTATGCTTATTGTCCTTGTTGTGGTCTATGTTCCAATCATGGGTGAGGGAGGAAGGAGGGGGAGAGGGGGGAAGAGCAGGATTAGGTAGAGATGGAGGTGTGGCTGGTTGGGAGGAGAGGGGAAGGCAGGAGGTAGAAAAGGGTAAATGTGGGTAGTGGTGATGAATGTGGGGATGGACATGCAAAGCAGGTGTGTTGATGGGTGGGCAGAAGAAATGGAAGTGTGAGTGGGTCAATACGTAGGAAGTGGAGGCTGTGAAAGGAAGAGGTTGGGTGAGGGTGGGGTTGGTTATAGTTACGTTGTTCTAACAGAAGATAACGCAAGGAAAGATCAAACAAGTGTTTTCGTTAATTCTATTCACTAGGATGTCAACAAGCCAAACACGGAAGATTCCTGAATCATTATGCTTTGAGCTGTTGAAGGGTACGTGATATATGAAACACCCTTTGGTGGGAAGTTCCACACAAGAGTGATTTATAAATGAATATTGATAAACAGAGGCTCTGCAAGTTGGGATACTGACACGGGTGAGTGTCTTCCTAGCCGTTCACGTAGGCCGATAGTGTAGAAGATAACTATAGGGCGATGATATGTTCATGCTAAAGTACAGTATTGAAAGTATTCTTGTGAGATTATGATTGTGACTGCTCTTAAGTCTTCCGTATGCACAGAGTCGAGAAGTGCCCCAACACCACACCCAGCCCACAGTGCCCCAACACCACACCCAGCCCACAGTGCCCCAACACCATACCCAGCCCACAGTGCCCCAACACCACACCCAGCCCACAGTGCCCCCAACACCACACCCAGCACACAGTGCCCCAACACCATACCCAGCCCACAGTGCCCCAACACCATACCCAGCCCACAATTCAACAACACCACACCCTGCACAGTATACAAACACCACACCCATCCCACAGTGCCCCAAACACCATACCCAGCCCACAGTGCCCCAACACCATACCCAGCCTATATTGCCCCAACACCACACCCAACCCACAGTGCCCCAACACTACACCCAGCCCACAGTGCCCCAACACCATACCCAACTCACAGTGCCCCACCCAACCACGCAGGAAGATCACCTCCCAACCACATACAATGAACCACGCCCAACCACGTATACAAGATTTTGCTGTGCAGGTGAGCATGTGCGTCGTCTGGCTTCACAAACCCCACCTCACTGACCCTGATAGCTAGAGTAAAGGCTCCACGGGGAGTTCATACGTCTGCATAAGAATGAACTGGGCTCTTTCTTGCTGAGAGACGATCCCCAGTGTGCAATAACGCAACACTAGGAGCAATCGCGGAACCTGGGTGGGTGGCGGCAGTGGGAGTGTGGGTTGTGGAAGTAAAATGTAGGTTAGTGGTTGGGTGGGTAGTGGAGAATTGAGGTGTGGGTGGGTCGGTGGTAAAGGTTAAAGTGTAGGAGATGAAGTTGGAGGAAAGGTGGAGGTGAGGATAAGGAATAGATGAGTATATAGTGGAGGAGGAGGGAGATATAGAAGACGCGGAGTAGAAGGAGGAGGAGGAAGTAGGGGGAGTGAAAAAAGTTAAGGTGGAGGAAGATATGTTGGAGGAGGAGGAAGAGGAGGTGGAGTAAGATATAGTGGAGGAAGGTATGATGGGGAAGAGATAGGATGGAGAGGGCCACAGAAGGAAGGGGGGTGGACGGGAGCGGGGGAGGGAGGGGAGTGGGGGAAGGGGAAGGAGGGTGGAAGAGACAGAGGACTGAGGGAGGAGGAAGGGAAGGGGGAAGGGAAGAAAGGAGGGAGCTTGGAGGAAGGGAGTTTGAAGGAAAGAGTGGAGGGAGAGGGAGAAGGGATAGGGTACAAAATACGGGATAAATAAATACACACATACACACACAAGGACAAAGAGAAACATACAAAAAATAAATATATACAAACAGAGACGGTAATAGACGGGCAAACGTGCACATAAAATAAATATATACACAAAGACAAACCAACAGAGAAACATTATTATTGAAACATAAACAAATAACACACACACACACACACACACACACACACACACACACACACATTACTTATCTCAGTAAATATTTTGGCCGAGGTCTTAAAGCCATAATTATTTTTTTTATTTCTCAATTGTTAAATTGAGCGTCGCTAACTAAGTTCGCCTCATAAAGTGTATCTAGGAGACGTGTTCTTCACCTGGTGACTCATTAGGTGTATCAAGGTGGCTTACACTACACTGTCCTCTCATCACCTACACTACACAACCCTCTCATCACCTACACTACACAACCCACTCACCCACACTACACAACTCACTCATCCACACTACACAACCTTCTCATCACCCACACTACATAACCCACTCATTCACACTACACAACCCTCTCATTACCCACACTACATAACCCACTCACCCACACTACACAACCCTCTCATCATCTACGCTACACTACCCACTCATCCACACTACACAACCCTCCCACTCATCCACACTACACAACCCTCTCATCATCCACGCTACACAACCCACTCATCATCCACGATACACAACCCTCTCATCATCCACGCTACACAACCCTCTCATCATCCACGCTACACAACCCACTCATCATCCACGCTACACAACCCACTCATCATCTACGCTAACGCTACTCAACCCTCTCATCACCCACGCTATACAACCCTCTCATCATCTACGCTACACAACCCTCTCATCATCCACGCTACACAACCCTCCCATCATCCACGCTACACAACCCACTCATCATCCACGCTACACAACCCTCTTATCACCCACAATACACAACCCTCTCATCACCCACAATACACAACCCTCTCATCATCCACACTACACAACCCTCTCATCATCCACGCTATACAACCCTCTCATCACCCACGCTATACAACCCTCTCATCATCCACGCTACACAACCCTCTCATCACCCACAGTACACGACCCTCTCATCACCCACGCTATACAACCCTCTCATCATCCACGGCACACAACCCTCTCATCATCCACACTATACAATCCTCTTATTACCCAAGCTACTCAACCCACTCATTCACATTACACAGCCCTCTCACCCACACCCACCATCATCACAGAGAAAACATTGTGAGTATTTTTGTCTTCTAACTTCTCATGTGTCTCTTTAAAGGTTAATACAATCTGTGGGGATTAATGTGATTAGGAAACCAATATTTTAATGTGTGTAAACAAACTGAAATATCCTGAAAATGAAGCCATGATTTGTTAGTTTCTTTTCGTTTCAATTTAAGAGACAAATACCTAATAAAATAAAATGCATTTATTCTGTGGTATCAACTGAACTATTACGATATAACCAATCAACTAAACAATGGTTAATAATACTCGTCATGTATACAGTATATATTCTGTTAATACAATGCGTTAAAAATAATAGCCATTATTAAAAATCGTTAATTATGTTACCATATCGAGCTGTTATAAAAAAAATTAAAAGCTTTGTGATGATGAAAGCCTTACTCAAAGAGGTCTTAATGAAGTTAACTGTGTTGTTCGAATTCATTTACCTGGACTCTATATGTCAACACCTGTAACTATAACTGTACATGTACAGTTGGCTACACTCTTGAGTTTACCACTGAGAGTTGCCAATCCTCTCTCTCCCCGAGGTCTGAACCCCCGAACTCAGAAGTGTGAATTCGAAGTACTCGCTAGTGAGCGGGAGGGAGAGCGCTAGCCAGATGAAAATACTAAAGTTACGATATATATCTTGTAGAAGCAGCAAAGTTTTGTTTAACAAATTGATTACGAGATGAAACTTCCCCGGCTGCAAAAAATTATCAGGCCAGAATAAAGTAGATTAAAAGACATTGTAATGAAGGGCTTAATTAGCCGACCTGCCCTTCCGGCCACACACACACAACACTTAACCAGTCACACCTAATATTCGTGATGAAGCATTAAACAAAACAAAACAGACCTATGCGATATAATGACGAACCGTGTCTGGTCAACAGATGGCGACACTGTAGAAAAATTTGGAACTTGTATATATTACATATATTTAAGGGCTGTTGTTTAAAGGTCTGTAGACACATAGAAGGAAAGACTAATATATATTGAGATGTTTTGGGCAAGTGATAGACAGAGACCAATAATAAAAAGGGTAGGGTAGGGTAGGTGATAATAAATAACATGCTTACATAAAATAAGGTAACACGCCCACACACCATCAACTTCTGCGAGTCTCCCTGGCTTCATATATAAACACCGATGTAGTTAAATGTAAAACAACCAATAAATTAATGTCAACAGCCGTTACATTTAATATTCCTATAAATTTTCTTCCTCCACTGCCTGAGCGATATTCTGCATTGTAATCTTCCCAACTGAGATACTCTACACTTTCCATCCTCACCCCCAGTAACCTCCCCCCTCCCCGCACAAAAAGACAACCACCCCGACACACCCCTCTCCTCTCACTCCCGCTCACTGGGCGAATGCATCGAATTCACAGTTCAGTGTTTGGGGTTCAGATCTCAGGGAGAGAGGGGATTGGCAACGCTAAGTGGTAAACGCAGGAGTGGAGCCAACTGTATCTGCATTTATACCTGTGTCAAAAGATAGTGTAACTGTAGCTGTACTTATACCTACACCTACATTATATGTATGCTTAATACATTACATATAGCTGTATTTATAATCTTACCTGAACTTGAACTTGTACCTGTACTTTTTTATCAGCACCTGAACTTGCAACTGTACCGTAAGGGAACCTTCACCCATATCTGTCCTTGTAAACGTGTGCCTGCAACTGTGGTAGTGGGTTTACCTGTACTTGTACCTGTATATTTTAATTGTACCTGTACCAATATTGTTACTGCACTTGTAAACCTTACATGTACTACCTGTATATTTTACAATTTCAGCACCTATACCTGTAACGTTATCTGCCCTAAAGAACGCTGGCTCATGTCCGGGGCACCTCCAGTAGACCCAGATGCAAATGGTAACCTGACTTTAGTTTGGTGAGAAGCTTATGCACCTTCCTCGACACCGGCTCCTACTTCCACCCGAGATCACCCGTCCGCGAATTGCTGTTCGACACCACAACCACATCCAGCCCATACGGCACGTACTGATCGCTATAAGAACAGTCCAGTCCCAACCGTTGTAAAAATTATCAACAACCCGTAGTCAACCAATGTATTCACTCCCAGTCAATCTTACCTTTTTTTTTACTGTTGAAATGCCCTTATTATAACCTTCTCCACCCCCCCCCTAGTTATTATTAATCATTTGTATCACTTATGTTACTTGTATACTATTTATCAATCAGTGACCCATTCCCCAATTATGTAACTGTATATTTTCAGTCTTCCGGCTGCCATGTTATTTCAATAAACCGTTAATTATTATTATTAATATTATTATTATTACACACACACACACACACACACACACACACACACACACACACTAAAAAAAATCCAGTAGAACCATCATCAAGTGGCGCAAATATTAATTATTATTCAAGGTTTAATGTCATTTTTATCTATAATGGGTCGAAACCTATGTCTGTCTTTATGTTTGTCTGTGTGTCTGTGTCTGTCTATGTTTCTGTCTGTATGTCGGTATTTTCTTTTTCTCTCTCTCTGTTATTTGAACTTATTTTTATTGATAATTTTTCTCAGCTTTCGAGAAATATTTCTAGGCAATAACTTCAAAATGACAATACCAGCAGCCAGAAGACAAAGCACGGACGGATAACATACAGTAATAAATCACAAAAACACACTAACCTAACACACGTCACAGAAGGCTCGACGTCCATCTCATCGAAGTCTTTAAACTGCTAAGAGAACATAGGGGCACGGGGGTGGAGGAGACTGCAGTGGGAGCGGGTAAACAAGGCGAAAGATTACAGGGAAATAGTGTTAGGAATGATGACATAACTAAATTAGACAGGGAGTTTAAAACTAAACGCGGTAAGGGAAGGACTCAGAACACGACTAACTTAAATGTATATTACGCGAACAGTAGAAGTATGAGAAACAAAATGGATGATATTAGGGCCTTGGTATGTACAGAAGAAATCGATATAATTGCATTCACTGAAACATGGATCAACCTAGACACACGTGAATTACCAGTCGAATACCAAATTGCGGGTTACAAACTGTTCCATACCGATAGGCAGACCAGGAAAGGAGGCGGAGTAGCAATCTATGTTAGGGATAATCTGAAGTGTGAAATAAATAAGGAAATAAAAACTGAGAGGAATACAGAAACAATTTGGATAGAATTAAGCGACGGTCGGGAAAAATTAATCACAGGAGTAATATATAGACCCCCCAATCTTGACAGAGTCAATGAGCGACTTATCTGGGATGAAATGCGCAGGGCTTCCATACACAACAAAGTCTGTATAGTAGGCGACTTTAACCTTGGCCAAATAGATTGGACCGACCTTACGGGAAACTCAGAATCAGAGGATTTTCTCGAGACGATCCAGGACTGTTTCCTAAGTCAACATATAACCGAACCCACACGGGGTAATAATATATTGGATTTAGTTTTGTCAAACAGAGAAAACCTCATTAGCAATGTCGAGGTAGGGAACGAACTTGCAAACAGCGATCACAAAGAAATTCGATTCCAGTTAGATTTTCAGGGCAGACGTAAGGAAAATTCCACTAAAGTACCAGATTTCAGAAGGGCAAACTTTGACAGTTTAAAGAGGCAGCTAAGAGAGGGGGTGTCGCGCTTGGCCGTGAACCTGACAGATGACACCGACCTGATAACGAGATCTGAGATTGCCGAGTTCCACGACAATTTAAATAGTGAGTTACTTAATGCACAAAGGCAGAACATACCATACAAAAAACTCAGATCAAACAACAATGACCCTAAATGGATAAATAATTATTTAAAGAACATCATTGGCCAAAGGAAGGCTATAGGTAGAAGGATAAATCGTGGCGAAATTCACCTCCGGGACTATTATAGGGTATTGGCGAGTAGGGTTAAAACCGAGATAAGGAAAGCAAAGAGGAATAATGAGGTAAGGATAGCAAGGGAGGCAAAGACAAACCCCAAAGGATTCTACCAAATGTACCAAACTAAAACACGAGAAAAGATTGGACCAATACGGTCAGACTCCGGCGAGCTCACTGATAACGACGGAGAAATGAGCAATAATTTGAATAATTATTTTTCAACAGTTTTCACCAGCGAAAATTTAAACATGATACCCGAGGCACCGACTCTATTCAGAGATAGTGAAGAAAACAAATTAAGTGAGATAGTAGTGACTAGTAACGATGTTAGTAAGCAAATAGACAAACTAAAGCCTAATAAGTCACCTGGTCCCGATGAGATATTTGCCAGAGTATTAAAGGAATGTAAGGAAGAGCTTAGTATGCCCTTAGCAAAGTTGTTTAACATGTCCTTAAAAACAGGTGTAGTACCAGAATCCTGGAGGATAGCGAATGTAATACCGATCTTCAAGAAGGGGGATAGATCACTATCCTCTAACTACCGCCCAATCAGTCTAACATCAATAGTAGGCAAATTACTGGAAGCAATCATTTCAAACTCTATTCGAAATCACCTGGAGAAGCACAGATTGATCAATGATTCCCAGCATGGCTTCACAAGCGGACGTTCTTGCCTAACTAATCTATTAACATTCTTTTCATCAGTTTTCGAATCAGTGGACGAGGGGCACAATTATGATGTGGTATATCTCGACTTTAGCAAAGCCTTCGACAGAGTACCCCACGAAAGACTAATTAGAAAGGTAGAAGCTCATGGCATCAAAGGTGACATCCTTATGTGGATTAGGGCGTGGTTACAGGACAGGAAACAGCGAGTGAGCATTAACGGCACTAAGTCCCATTGGAGCAACGTCACAAGTGGAGTTCCCCAAGGCTCAGTACTTGGACCATTATTGTTTATTATATACATAAACGACATAGATATCGGCATAGACAGCAACATAAGTAAATTTGCTGATGATACTAAAATAGGACGTGTTATCAAATCTGACGAGGACTCGGCAAAACTACAGGAGGATCTAAACAAATTTTTCGAATGGTCTGAAAAATGGCAGATGAAATTCAACATTGACAAATGTAAAGTACTCAGTATAGGGAATGTAAACAGGGAAACCAGATACCAGATGAACAACGATGCCATAGAGAAATCCGACTGCGAGAGAGATTTAGGAGTAATGATAAGTAGGAACCTTAAGCCAAGTAAACAATGTGTTTTTGCTCGTAACAAGGCTAATAAAGTACTTGGGTTCATACAAAGGAGTGTTAGTTACAAGACTAGCGAGGTCATCCTAAAACTGTATCTTGCTCTTGTGAGACCACACCTGGATTACGCAGTCCAGTTCTGGTCACCGTATTACAGAATGGATATAGAATCCTTGGAAAGAATCCAGAGGAGAATGACAAGACTAATCCCGGGTATCAGGAACCTTGAGTATAGAGACAGGTTAAAGCATCTTAATTTGCACTCCCTTGAGAGACGTAGAGCGAGGGGCCACCTGATAGAGGTGTATAAATGGAAGTCAGGGCTAAACAAAGGGGACATTACAAAGGTACTCAAATTATCCAACCAGGAGCGAACTCGTAACAATGGTTTTAAATTGGACAAATTTAGATTTAGGCGTGAAATAGGTAAACACTGGTTTGGAAACAGAGTAGTGGATGAATGGAACAAGTTACCAAATATCATCATTAACTCGAATACGCTGAATTGCTTCAAACATAGGTTGGATGCTCATATGAGCAATAGGGGTTGGGTGTAAACGGGACTGCCCAGTATGGGCCAATAGGCCCGCTGCAGTTTCCTCCATTCTTATGTTCTTATGTTCTTATGTTACCAACACGCGATATATCCCCGAACGGCCTCTATCCTCTCACCAAGTCTCCAATACTAGTGATATGTTATCCTTGTCAGTTTTCAAATTTACCTGCCAATTTCTGCAGGACTTATCTCTCTGACACGAAGTTAGGTTAGGTTAGGTTAGGTTAGGGACGAGGAGATACGTGAAGATGCCTTAATATATTGTGAACTTTTTATGGTATAAAATTAAGAAGTTTGGTGGCACTTAGTGGATAGAAAGGACCCAAGGGAAACGATAGTGAGGGAGGCCTTCTCCCAGCCTGTGGGATAATGATGATAATGATGATGACGGTCATGGTGATGATGATGATGATGATGATGACGGTCATGGTGATGATGATGATGGTGATGATGATGATGGTGATGATGATGGTGATGACGACGGTCATGTTGATGATGATGATGACGGTCATGGTGATGATGGGGTTGGTGAGGCTGATAACAACAACAAGGCCAACGCCAACAACAATAATAATAATAATAATAATAATAATAATAATAATAATAATAATAATAATAGATCAATCTTCGTGTCATATCTTTACTAGGTCAGTCACACTCGTAACATCCAGCTGACGGTGTCATATAACAAAGAGTTAGGCTGTAGTAGGTCGTTAGTTCTTCCTGTGCTTGTTCGTCGCCTTGGGTGGGGGGAGGGGGGGTAATATCGTTTAATCAAATCCACCACGATCGTTTTTAACACCAAATGGTTCTTCTTTCCGCGAACTGTATAATCTCCTCCTAATTTCATGTTGAACTGCAAAGTAAGAGTTAGGAGAATCACTATTTCATAAGTTTCGTAGTTTTGAAAAATAATATCGGAAAATATGCCGACAATTGACAATGTTCCAGCACCACCACCTTCCTCTCGTTGTGATTAAAAAGTTAGAGTCACTCTTCATCCTCTTAACTCCCGGGAGTCACTACAGAACTGAGGCCACCCGAACCCGAGGTGAATTTTTATTTAATTTTTAAAGTGTAGGTTGTTGTGGCGGCTGACCCAGGTGCTCTGGCCGAGATCCTTGACCCAGGTGCTCTGGCCGAGATCCTTGACCCAGGTGCTCTGGCCGAGATCCTTGTAAGATACGTAATGTAATAATAATAATAAGAGAATCTTACAAGGTCATCCACGAGAGGAATACTGTTGGCACGGTACTCGGAAAAAATGGCACCGGAAAAATGGCACCGTAAATATGGCACAGGAAAAAATTAAACAATTTTCATACTACGAAAGAATGGCACAACAAATTTCACTTCGAGCTCACGAACCACAAACGAGCTAACGAGCCTATGTTTGAAGCTATCCAGCGTATTAGAGTTAATGGTGATGTTTGGTAACTTGTTATATCACCTTTGTTTAGCCCTGACTTCCACTTATACACTTCGATCATATCGCCCCTCACTCTACGTCTCTCGAGGGAGTGCAGATTAAGATGCTTTAACCTGTCTCTGTACTCAAGGTTCCTAATGCCCAGGATTAGTCTTGTCATTCTCCTCTGAATTCTTTCAAGGGATTCTATAATTCTATATTCATTCTGTAGTACGGTGACCAGAATTGAACGGCGTAATCCAAGTGAGGTCTCACAAGCACAAGATATAGTTTTAGGATGACCTCGCTAGTCTTGTAACTAAAACTCCTTTGTATGAACCCAAGTACTTTATTAGCCTTGCTTCGAGCAAATAAACATTGTTTACTTGGCTGAAGATTCCTACTTATAATTTCTCCTAAATCTTTCTCGCAGTCGGATTTCTCAATAGCATCGTTGTTCATCGGGGTATCTGGTTTCCCTGTTTGCATCTCATATACTGAGTACTTTACATTTGTCCACATTGAATTTCATCTGCCATTTTTCAGACCATTCGAAAAATTTGTTTAGATATTCCTGAAGCTTTGTGGAGTCCTCGTCAAATTTAATTGCACGCCCTATTTTAGTGTCATCAGCAAATTTACTTATGTTGCTGTCTACGCCGTATCTATGTCGTTTATGTATATAATAAATAATAATGGTCCAAGTACTGAGCCTTGGGGAACTCCACTAGTGACGTTGCTCCAATCGGATTCAGTGCCGTTAATGCTCACTCGCTGTTTCCTATCCTGTAACCACACCCTAATCCATTTTAGAATATCTCCTTTAATGCCACGAGCCTCCACTTTTGTTATTAGTCATTCATGGGGGACTCTCTCGAAGGCTTTGCTAAAGTCGAGATATACCACATCATAATTGTGCCCCTCGTCCACTGATTCGAAAACAGATGAAAAGAATGTTAATAGATTAGTTAGGCATGAATGCCCGCTTGTGAAGCCATGTTGGGAATCATTGATCAACTTGTGCTTCTCCAGGTGATTTCGAATAGAGTTTTAAATGATTGCTTCCAGTAATTTGCCTACAATTGATGATAGACTGATGGGACGGTAGTTAGAGGATAAGTGATCTACCTCCCTTCTTGAAAATCGGTATTACATTCGCTATCCTCCAGGATTCTGGTACTACACCCGTTTTTAGGGACATGTTAAACAAATTTGCTAAGGGCATACTAAGCTCTACCTTACATTCCTTTAATACTCTGGCAAATATCTCATCGGGACCTGGTGACTTATTAGTTTGTCTATTTGCTTATTAACATCGCTAATAGTCACTACTATCTCGCTTAATTTATTTTCTTCACTGTTTCTGTATAGAGTCCGTGCCTCGGGTAATATGTTTACATTTTCGGTGGTGAAAACTGTTGACAAGTATTTATTCAGATTATTGCTCATTTCTCCGTCGTTATCAGTTAGCTCGCCGGTATCTGACTGTATTGGTCCAATCTTTTCTCGTGTTTTAGTTCGATACATTTAAAGTTTGACTTCGCCTCCCTTGCTACCTTCGGTTCATTATTCCTCTTTGCTTTTCATATCTCGGTCTTAACCCTACTGGCCTATAATAATCTCGGAGGTAGAGTTCACCACGAGTTATTCTCCTACCTATAGCCTTTCTTTTTCCAAAAATATTCTTTAAGTAATTATTTATCAATTTAGGGACATTGTTGTTTGATCTGAGTTTTCTGTATGGTATGTTATGCTTTTGTGCATTAAGTAACTAATTATTTAAGTTTTTGTGAAACTCGTCAACCTCAGATCTCGTTACCAGGTCATCCTCAATCGTCAGGTCTCCAGGTGAGGTGAGGTTCGCCCTCTGTGGGTACATTGTGTGAAGTCACCTCATGTGAGGTCATGTAATTCACCCCCAAGTATGACACCCCTTCTCTCAGCTGTCTCTTCAAACTATCAAAGTTTGCCCTTCTGATATCTGGGACTTTAGTGGAATTTTCCATGCGTCTCCTCTGAAATTCTAACTGGAGATATGATAGAAGTATTTAAGTGGGTGAAAGGAATCAATAAAGGGGATATAGATAAAGTTCTTATAATATCCGAGCAGGATAGGACTCGGAGCAATGGATTCAAGTTGGATAAGTTTAGGTTTAGGAGGGAGATAGGAAGAAACTGGTTCACAAATAGGGTGGTGGATGTGTGGAACAAGCTTAGCAACTTTGTAGTAAGTGAGGGAATTCTGGAAAGTTTCAAAAGGAGGCTAGATAGATTCATGGATGATAGAGAGTGGTAGTAACTCTCGACAGGAGCTGCCATGCACAGGCCAACAGGCCTATTGCAGACTCCTTATTTTCTTATGTTCTATGTGATCGCTGTTAGCAAGTCCGTTCCCTACCTCGACATTATTATTGAGGTTACCTCTGTTTGACGGAACTAAATCGAGTATATTATTACCGCCCAATCAGTCTAACATCAATAGTAGGCAAATTACTGGAAGCAATCATTTCAAACTCTATTCGAAATCACCTGGAGAAGCACGGATTGATCAATGATTCTCAGCATGGCTTCACAAGCGGACGTTCTTGCCTAACTAATCTATTAACATTCTTTTCATCAGTTTTCGAATTAGTGGACGAGGGGCACAATTATGATGTGGTATATCTCGACTTTAGCGAAGCCTTCGACAGAGTCCCCCACGAAAGACTAATTAGAAAGGTAGAAACTCATGGCATCAAAGGTGACATCCTTAAATGGATTAGGGCGTGGTTACAGGACAGGAAACAGCGAGTGAGCATTAACGGCACTAAGTCCCAATGGAGCAAAGTCACAAGTGGAGTTCCCCAAGGCTCAGTACTTGGACCATTATTGTTTATTATATACATAAACGACATAGATATCGGCATAGACAGCAACATAAGTAAATTTGCTGATGACACTAAAATAGGACGTGTTATCAAATCTGACGAGGACTCGGCAAAACTACAGGAAGATCTAAACAAATTCTTCGAATGGTCTGAAAAATGGCAGATGAAATTCAACGTCGACAAATGTAAAGTACTCAGTATAGGAGATGTAAACAGGGAAACCAGATACCAGATGAACAACGATGCCATAGAGAAATCCGACTGCGAGAGAGATTTAGGAGTAATGATAAGTAGGAACCTTAAGCCAAGTAAACAATGTGTTTTTGCTCCTAACAAGGCTAATAAAGTACTTGGGTTCATACAAAGGAGTGTTAGTTACAAGACTAGCGAGGTCATCCTAAAACTGTATCTTGCTCTTGTGAGACCACACCTGGATTACGCAGTTCAGTTCTGGTCACCGTATTACAGAATGGATATAGAATCCTTGGAAAGAATTCAGAGGAGAATGACAAGACTAATCCCGGGCATTAGGAACCTTGAGTATAGAGACAGGTTAAAGCATCTTAATTTGCACTCCCTTGAGAGACGTAAAGCGAGGGGCGACCTGATAGAGGTGTATAAGTGGAAGGCAGGGCTAAACAAAGGGGACATTACAAAGGTACTCAAATTATCCAACAGGAGCGAACTCGTAACAATGGTTTTAAATTAGACAAATTTAGATTTAGGCGTGAAATAGGTAAACACTGGTTTGGAAACAGAGTAGTGGATGAATGGAACAAGTTACCAAATATCATCATTAACTCGAATACGCTGAATTGCTTCAAACATAGGTTGGATGCTCATATGAGCAATAGGGGTTGGGTGTAAACGGGACTGCCCAGTATGGGCCAATAGGCCCGCTGCAGTTTCCTCCATTCTTATGTTCTTATGTTGTTATGTTCGCTTAGGAAACAGTCCTGGATTGTTTCAAGAAAATCCTCTGATTCTGAGTTACCCGTAAAGTCAATCCAATCTATTTGGCTAAAGTTAATGTCGCCTAGTATACAGACTTTGTTGTGTATGGAAGCCCTGCGCATTTTATCCCAAACAAGTCGCTCATTAACTCTATCAACATTGGGAGGTCTATATATTACTACTTTGATTAATTTTTCCCTACCATCGATTAATTCATCCAAACTGTTTCTGTATTCCGCTTAGTTTTTATTTCCTTATTTATTTCACACTTTAGATTATCCCTGACATAGATTGCTACTCCGCCTCCTTTCCTAATCTTCCTATCGGTATGGAATAACTTGTAACCTGCAATTTGGTATTTGACAGGTAACTCACGCGAGTCTAGGTTTATCCATGTTTCGGTGAATGATATTATATCGATTTTTTCAGTACATACCAACGCCCTGATTTCATTCATTTTCTTTATCATACTTTTACTGTTTGCGTAGTAGACATTTAAGTTAAACTTGTTCTGAGTCCTCTCTTTGTCGCGTTTAGGTTTCGTCATAATTCCTAGCACTATTTCCCTGTAGCCTTTCACTTTGTTTAACCGCTCCCACTGAGTCTCCCCCACCCCCGTGCTCATATGTTCTCCTAGCAGTTTAAAGACTTCGACATCTTTTGAACTGTCCTCTGGAGAGAGCCAGCCAGGGTTGCCACCCCATCCCTAGACAGATGTACCCCCATCCCTAGCATAAAGGTCCCTTCTGCCGTAGAAGTTGTCCCAGTTGTCAATGAATGGGACTGATATTGACTTGCAATATCTGTCAAGACGGCCGTTGACACCAACTGCCCTTGACACCCATTCACTGCCAACTCTCCTTCTAGGCAGGACACCACATTGATAGGGATCCCTCCCTTCGACCTAATGCGTTCTATAACTGCCTTGAACTTATCAAGAAGCTCCTCACTCCTACACCGGCCAATATCATTGCCTCCTGCACTGAGGCAGATAATGGGTTTGTTCCCATTACCAGACAAGATATTGTCCATCCTGTCAACTATATCTCCCATCTCATTTCCTGGCAAACACACCCTCATCCTATTTCTTTTTTTACCACAAAAAGCTCTGTCCAAGTACCTTACCAGGGAATCGCCAGCAATTAAGGTTTTCGTACCTTCCTTTTCAACCTTGTCCCTGACTATGCTAACTTCCAATTCGTCTATCAAAATACTGAAAGAGTTGGCACACTTAGCTGTTGCTGTCGTATCCTTGGTGTGTTTTTTTACCACCAGTTTGGTCGTCCCTCTCGTCACAACCTTCCGTTCGCCTGAGTTTTCGTCAGACACGGGCTATAACTTCCTTTAATTTAAAACTTTCTTTCTTGGCCCTCTCTAACCTGGCCCTCTGAAGGGCACAGCCCTGTCACAAGCAGCACTAGCCATTACTGACAATTAATCCCGGGAGCTAAGTCTGCAGTGGCATTTCCTCTAGTGAGGTCAAAACACAAAACACAAAATCAAGCAGCGAAAATTTAGACACAGCAAAATGTCTCTTAAAAGTGCAATGGAAAGCGTAACAACACTACGCGAACCATTGTTGATGCAATCAGAATACAATACAGAGGAGATTGTTGAAACTACAAAAAAACTTTATGACTCGAGACTTTAAACTTAAGTCTAGTAATATTTTATGAGAGTAAACGAAGTGAGATACCATCATTTGTTTAGGTCATATACACCTTCACTACAACGGCCAAAAGAGATACAATAACAAAATAAAAGGCGAGAAGAATGTATTAGTAAAGACGTCTATTCTGCTGTTCGTCGACAATACTGGTGATGTGTGGCTTTTGATGATACCTTTACTCCAGACATACAGATCCAACCTTGGCCACTGTGGATACAGGAAACCCGAAAGGCACAAAGTTTAGAAAGCGATGAATCGTTTGAGAA
>CAUDMG010001384.1:160000-235000 GCA_958450375.1 Homarus gammarus | reverse complement strand
TACTTTCACAGACTGGAAAACTGTTTGATGTCCTACAGTGTAAGCAACTTGACATAAAGCGGGGTCAGAATAAAATAAATGACTTCATTCATTGTGTTGAAGGTTATCGTAACGACGAACATTACGAAAACATCCTGCAAGATACAGCTGCTGTCATTGAACAGGCAGATGAGTCCGAGCCTCCTCCCAGAAAAAGAGTCAGGGGTGCACAAGTTAATTACAAAACGACGTATTTTGAAATAATTGATAACATTCTAATGTCCTTGCGAGAGCGATTTGCTGGCATTCAGGAGTATGCATTTTTTGAATTACTAGACGTTAATAAGTTTGAAGAGCTTGCTAACTCATTTCCCATGCAACATATGGACTCTCTACAAAACAAATACCCCTGTATTTTTGACTGCAAGAGCTTAGTGAACGAGCTAAAATATATGTATATTGACAGTGACTTCAAAAAGTGCAAGTCAATCAACTCCATTTTAGAATTACTCTATAAATTGGAGTTGACTTCCGCTATGCCGGAATCCATTAAACTAATTCAGCTGCTGCTAACCATCACCGTAACATCAGTCGCTAATGAGAGAATTTTCTCAACGTTAGATAGAATCCTCTCATATCTGAGAAGCACAATGGCCCAAGAACGGCTATCTTCACTGGCTCGCATTTCCATCGAGAAAAGCCTCTTGAACGACTTGGACAACAAGAAGGAGCTGCACGACAGGATTTTACACGAGTTCGCCATCAAAACAAGACGACTGGACTTCATGTTTAAATAAAGTGAGTAATTTTTGCATCAAAACTATATTTTTTTGTCTTATTGCATGAGGCTAGAGGCGGTAATTTCAAATTGCAATTAAATGCCAGGTAGCGACGTGTCCTCCTAATATTACTTATCAAGTAATTATTAGATGTTTTAATTGCCTGTATGTAGCCTGGCGAATTGGCTAGGATTTAGCATACCTAGGTAACATTGGCTGACGTCGCGTTCCTGACCATATCACAAAAACTGGTTTTTAGAAAAAAACGGCTTTTTTTGTCTTATTGTAAAATTATCAGTGCCTATATAAATTTGTGGTGTGTATTACGTCTCTTAGCTTCATTTATACATGTATCTTATGCGAAATCTGTGATGAGCCCGAGTGATGCATATGACCTGGAGTCGCCCCTGATACATATATATATATATATATATATATATATATATATATATATATATATATATATATATATATATATATATATATATATATATGTATATATGTGTGTGTGAATAAAGCAAAGCCAGTAGAACAGTTGTATTGTAAATTAATCTGTCAACTTTCAAACGCTGAGTAACGATGTTATGTGAAGTTATAGCCATTAATGTCGAGTGACGTCAATATTTATATAAGTTCCCCCTCATGTTAATGACGGCCCACTTTTGCCGACAAGTGATGAGATAAAATTTGTTTATCTGTTATAATCCAATACTGCGGGAACAAACAATACTCTCGGTGTGGGATTAAACTTATCTCTTTTTCTCTCTCTCTCTCATAGTTGTAATAATAATTATTACAGAAGCTTTCATAATAACTTAACTAAGTTTGTGGTTCACTTACAATTTGCGGTTTACTTACAATATCTGAAATTCGCAAAATGAAAATCTTCCAAATCGGCAAAAAAATACTTAATTTCGATTTTTTTTTACAAATTTCTTCAAAATAAGTAAATAAAATAAAAATTTATTTCTCTAAAATTTTCTTATTTTCCATCAAGAATAACAAATATAAATCTTGTGGCTGTTATGATTGTTTATCAGAGCCCAGAGAAATACAACACATATAACAGTAAGTAGATGCCCACGTCTGACCTTGCTTCAGTAGTTCTGACCTCCCTAGGGGAAAGGTCACGGCAGACTTAGCTCCCGGGGCTAAATTGTCGGTAATGGCTAGTGCTAGTTGTGAACAAGGCTGTGCCCTTCTGAGGGCTGAGCTACTGGCCGAGTTAGTGAAGGTCAAAGAAGAAAACTTGAAATTAAAGGAAGTGATAGCGAGGATAAAGGAAGAAGACACAAGACAAGAAAATCCCGTGTCTGACGAAAACTCAGGCGAATGGAAGGTTGTGAGGAGAGGAACGACCAAAATGGTAGTGAGAAAAGGCACCAAGGAAACGACAACAACTAAGTGTAAAAACACTTTTAGTCCTTTTATAGACGAATTGGACGTTGCCAAAGTCAGGGACAGGGCTGACAAGGAAGGAACGAAAACCTTAATTGTTGGCGATTCCCAGGTACGGTGCCTGGATAGAGCTTTTTGTGGTAAAAATGAAAACAGGATGAGGGTGTGTTTACCAGGAGCTGGGGTGGGATATATAGTTGACAGGATGGACCCATTATCTGCCTCAGTGCAGGAGGCAATGATATTGGCCATTGTAGGAGTGAGGAGCTCCTTGATAAGTTCAAGACAGGTATTGAACTTATTAGGGTGAAGGGAGGGATCCCTCTCATATGTGGTGCCCTGCCTAGAAGGAGAGTTGGCAATAAATGGTTGTCAAGGGCAGTTGGTGTCTACGGCCGTCTTGACAGATATTGCAAATCAATATCAGTCCCATTCATTGACAACTGGGACAACTTTTATGGCAGAAGGGACCTTTATGCTAGGGATGGGGTGCATCTGTCTAGGGAGGGGTGGCAGCTCTGGCTGGCTCTCTCGAGAGGGTAGTGCAAAAGATGTCGAAGTCTTTAAACTGCTAGGGGGAACATATGGGCACAGAGGTGGAGGAGACTGCTGTGGGAGAGGGTAAACAAAGTGAAATGTTGCAGGGAAACAGTGCTAGGAATGAGGACAAAACTAAATTAGGCAGTGAGTTAAAACCTAAACGCATCAAAGAATGGACTCCGAACACGACCAACTTAAATGTCTACTTCGTAAACAGTAGGAGTATGAGAAACAAAATGGATGAAATGAGGGCGTTGGTATGTACGAAAAAAATCGAAATAATAGCATTCACCGAAACATGGATAAATTTAGACTCATGAGAGTTACCTGCCGAATACCAAATTGCAGGTTACAATTTATTCCATACCGATAGGTAGATTAGGAAAGGAGGCAGAGTAGCAATATATGTCAGGCGTTAATCTGAAGTGCGAAATAAATAAGGAAATATAAACTGAACTAAATACAGAAACAATTAATCGATGGGAGGGATAAATTAATCACAAGAGTAATATATAGACCTCCTAATCTTGATATTGTTAATGATCGACTTATTTGGGATGAAATGCACAGGACTTCCAGGCATAGCAAAGTCTGTATAGTAGGCGACTTTAACTTTAGCCAAATAGATAGGATTGACCTTATGAGTAGCTCAGAATCAGATGATTTTCTTGAAACAGTTCAGTAATGTTTTCTAAGTCAACATATAACCGAACCCACCCGGGGTAATAATATTCTCGATCTAGTTCTGTCAAACAGAGAAAACCTTATATAATTTATTTAGATTTCAGTAAAGCATTCGATAGAGTCCCTCATGAGAGATTGATAAGGAAGGTAGAAGCACATGGAATAGGTGGATCATTATTAAAATGGATTAGGTCATGGTTAACTGGTAGGAAACAAAGAGTCAGCATAAATGGATTAAAGTCAGACTGGGGTGCGGTCAAAAGCGGAGTTCCCCAGGGATCTGTATTAGGCCCTCTGCTGTTTGTTATATTCATTAATGATCTTGATTTAGGCAAAACTAGTAGGATTAGTAAATTTGCAGATGATACCAAAATGGGGAGAGTGATAAATTCAGACAGTGACTTTCAACATCTTCAAAGAGATCTAGATACCTTACATGAGTGGTCAGTAGACTGGCAAATGAATTTTAATACTGATAAATGCAAGGTACTACAGATAGGGAAGACGAATACAAACGTTAAGTATAAACTAGGTAACACGGAAATAGAAAACTCAGTTTGTGAAAAAGATCTAGGTGTATTTGTTAGCAACGACTTGAAACCTAGAAAACAATGTATTAGCGTTCGCAACAAGGCAAACAGGATTCTTGGGTTCATATCTAGGTCTGTGAGTAACAGAACTGCTGGCGTTATCTTGAAACTTTACCTAGCATTAGTGAGGCCACACATGGATTATGCGGTTCAGTTCTGGTGTCCTTATTATAGAATGGACATAGATTCTTTGGAGAGAGTACAAAGAAGAATGACAAAAATGATCCATAATATTAGAAACCTTCCATATGAAGAAAGACTGAAAAGCTTAGGCTTACATTCATTAGAGAGGCGTAGAGTTAGGGGAGATATGATAGAGGTGTTCAAGTGGGTAAGTGGGATTAACAAGGGTAAAATGGAAGATGTTCTGAAGCTCAGTAATAACGAAATAACTAGAACAAATGGCTTTAAATTAGATAAATTCCGATTCAGAAAGGATATAGGCAAGCACTGGTTTGGTAATAGAGTTGTGGATATGTGGAATAGGCTACCGAGTGCTATAGTAGGATCGGGGACGCGAGGGAACTTCAAGACGAAGTTGGATAGGCACATGTAAGTGCTGGGATGGGTGTGAAAGGGATCTGCCCTGTATGGGCCAGTCGGCCTCCTGCAGTATCCCACTTTCTTATGTTCTTATGTAATGTCAAGGTAGGGAACGAACTTGCCAACAGCGATCACAAACAAATAAGATTTCAATTAAAATTTAATGGCAGTCGCAAAGAAAATTCCATTTAAGTCTCAGATTTCAAAAGGGCAAACATTGATAGGTTGAAAAGGAAGCTGAGAGAAGGAGTATTACATTTGGGGATGGATTACATGACGTCGCGTGAGGTGACCTCACTTTACCTGGAGACCTGACAACGGCATCCTCACAAAATATGACAGTTGAATATGACCTGATCACGAGATCTGAGGTTGATGAGTTCCACAACAATTTAAATAATTAGTTACTTAATGCACAAAGGCAAAACATAAGAACATAAAAACATAAGAATGGAGGAAACTGCAGTGGGCCTATTGGCCCATACTGGGCAGTCCCGTTTACACCCAACCCCTATTGCTCATATAAGCATCCAACCTATGTTTGAAGCTATTCAGCGTATTCGAGTTAATGATGATATTTGGTAACTTGTTCCATTCATCCACTACTCTGTTTCCAAACCAGTGTTTACCTATTTCACGCCTAAATCTAAATTTGTCCAACTTAAAACCATTGTTACGAGTTCGCTCCTGGTTGGATAGTTTGAGTACCTTAAATGGATAAATAATTATCTAAAGAATATTATAGGACAAAGGAAGGCTATAGGTAGAAGAATAAATCGTGGTGAAGTTTACCTCCGAGATTATTATAAGGTATTGGCCAGTAGGGTTAAGACCGAGATAAGAGAGGCAATGAGGAATAATGAAATGAAGGTAGCAAGGGAGGGGAAGTCAAACCCCAAGGGATTCTTTCAAATGTATCAAACTAAAACACGAGAAAAGATTGGACGAATACAGTCAGATACCGGCGAGCTAACTGATAAAGACGGAGAAATGAGCAATAATCTGAATAAATATTGTTCAACAGTTTTCACCACCGAAAATGTAAACATGATTGTAAACGCCTTGGTTAAGGACGTTCAGGTGACGGGCAAGTCGAAGGGAATGATTGAAACCCGCCTTTTGACGCATTCAATATTTATTGATGTGGTCAAAACCTGCAGAGAACAAGGCGTTCATTAGTATTACATGGTGAGCTATCTGATACATAATTAGTTAGTCTCAGACGATTTCATCTTAATTGCAATTGATTATTAAGCATAGTGACATGATACAAAGTTCATAACTCTAATAATCTTAGTTACACTTCATTCCGCATTGTCTTATTTCTCCAGATAAAGTAGAAACGAGTAAGCATAATTAGTCCACAATATTTCAGTACTGAGGGGAATGTTATCACTTTGGCCTTACTTACAAGTGCCGGTCAATGCGAACCAGTATTGTGTTCCAAGGGACAATAGTACTGTGTAAATTGTTCCAGCACAAAAACTCGGCCAGGATTGGGAGTCGGTGTTCACCAGAGGGCTGGTTCTCACAGCATCACTCGAAAGGGCGATCTGCATCATGGAGGCCAGGCAGCCACGCCACCCTTTTCAAGAGGTATAGGGAAGCGCTGGGGAAGATTAGAGATAGGGGAGGGCTCCGGATAGTATGTGGGGAAGGTAGGAAGGGGGAGGGGTCGCACTCTTCGTCAAGGATACATTAAAATGTTGTATTAATTATTCAATAAAGGGTGAAATAGGAACCGAGTCTGTATGGGTAGAAATCACGGATGGAAGAGAAAAACTAATTATGAGAGTGATTTACAGGCCCCCCAAGTCTTGGGAAAGAAGCAGCTCAGCCCATATGGCAGGAAATGAGTAGGGCAGCAAAATATAACAACCTGTGCATTATGGGGGATTTCAACTTCAGAAATATTGACTGGGACAACATTGTAGGTGACTATGAATCTGAAGACTTCCTAGACGCAGTACAGGACAATTTTTTGAAACAACTATTACAGAACCTACTAGAGGTGACAATATATTAGACCTAGTATTAACAAATAAAGAAAATATTATCAGAGATATCACAGTAGGGGAAGAACTAGGTAACAGTGATCACAGAGAAATCAGGTTCACCCTAAATTGGGAAACGAAAAACAATGACAACATGGTCAGTGTCCCAAAGTTTCGGTTGGCGGATTATCAGGGGTTAAGAAGATACCTAGGTGAGGTCACCTGGGAACAGTCACATCAGTCCCCAGTAGGAAGGGGTGAGGTCATGAAATAGGAATAAAGAAAGGAATATATAAGAAATTAAAGGGAGGGGAGGAGCAGCTCAGAAATAGGTATAATGAACTATCTAGGAATGTTAAGAAAAATGTAAGGAAAGCAAAGAGAGACTATGAAATCAAAATAGCAAGTTAATCCAAGGCGAATCCCAAGGGATTTTTCCAGGTACATAGAACAAAAGTCAAGGGCTAAGTTTGGCCTTTAAAATCAGGGAGGGGAGAAGTGATAAATGGCAGTGAAGAAATAAGCAAAGCATTGCACAACTACTTCTTATCAGTTTTCACAGAAGAAATTTGCAAGGAAATTCCAGAGGTGGAACTGATATTTAGGGGAACGGAAGAAGAAAAATTGAAGAATATCACTATCAGAAAAGAGGATGTTCTTAAGAGGATAAATAAACTAAAGAAGACAAAATCCTCAGGGCGGGACGAAATTTTCCCTCGAGTCTTGAAAGAGTGTAGGGAACAGATTAGCGGACCCCTAGTAAATGTATTTACAAAATCATTAGACACCGGAGTTGTGCCAGACTTGTGGAAACAGGCAAATGTAGTACCCATATTCAAAAAGGGAGACAGAGCATCAACGTCAAATTACTAGCCGATCAGTTTGACGTCAGTCGTGGGGCGTAGAGTTAGGGGAGATATGATAGAGGTGTTCAAGTGGGTAAGTGGGATTAACAAGGGTAAAATGGAAGATGTTCTGAAGCTCAGTAATAACGAAATAACTTGAACAAATGGCTTTAAATTAGATAAATTCCGATTCAGAAAGGATATAGGCAAGCACTGGTTTGGTAATAGAGTTGTGGATATGTGGAATAGGCTACCGAGTGCTATAGTAGGATCGGGGACGCTAGGGAGCTTCAAGACGAAGTTGGATAGGCACATGGAAGTGCTGGGATGGGTGTGAACGGGATCTGCCCTGTATGGGCCAGTCGGCCTTCTGCAGTATCCCACTTTCTTATGTTCTTATGTTCTTATGTAAATTTCTTGAATCAATTATAGCAGATAACATCAGATCGCATTTAGAGAAAAGCAAATTAATCTACGGCTCTCAACGTGGGTTTACAAAGGGAAAATCTTGTCTAACAAATCTGACGATTTTTAGGAAAGTCTTCGAGGTAGTAGATAATGACGAAAATTACGATGTTATTTACTTAGACTTTAGCAAAGCATTTGACAGAGTACCACATCAGAGGCTTCTGAGAAAAATTAAGGCTCATGGTATCGAGGGGAAAGTTGTAAATTGGATAAAATCATGGCTCACCGATAGAACGCAGAGGGTCAGCGTAGATGGTGTTAAATCTGTGTGGGGTCGTGTAACCAGTGGGGTTCCCCAGGGGTCAGTACTAGGCCCACTCTTGTTCATAATCGACATAAACGATCTAGATACTAGGATCAGCAGTGACATAAGCAAGTTTGCGGATGACACCAAAATAGGGCGGCAGATTAATTCAGGGCGGGATGCAAATGAATTACAGGAGTATCTAAATAAACTGCAGGGGTGATCTGAAAAATGGCAAATGAAATTCAACACCAGCACGTGCACACGTACTTAATATTGGAAGAACAAATACTGTCAATTTATACAGCCTTAACAGCGTCACCCTAGAGAAGTCGTCTTGTGAAAGAGACCTAGGGGTACTTGTAAGCCCGGACATACGGCCTAGAAAACAGTGCGTTAATGTTCGATATAAGGCAAACAGAGTATTGGGTCTTATATCTTGAAGTGTAAGTAATAAGAGTGCAGAGGTCTTATTGCAACTATAACTGGCGCTAGTCAGGCCGCACCTCGATTATGCGGTTCAGTTCTGGTGCCCTTATTATAGAATGGATATCAATTCACTAGAGTCGGTGCAGCGAAGAATGACGAAAATGATTCCGGGACTTAGAAACCGTCCATATGAGGATAGGTTAAAGAAACTAAACTTGCATTCCCTAGAAAGACGAAGAGTGCGGGGAGATATGATAGAAGTATTTAAGTGGGTGAAAGGAATCAATAAAGGTGATATAGATAAAGTTCTTATAATATCCGAGAAGGATAGGACACGGAGCAACGGATTTAAGTTGGATAAGTTTAGGTTTAGGAGGGAGATAGGAAGAAACTGGTTCACAAATAGGATGGTGGACGAGTGGAACAAGCTTAGCAACTTTGTAGTAAATGCTGGAACGCTGGAAAGTTTCAAAAGGAGGCTGGATAGATTCATGGATGATAGAGTGGTAGTAACTCTCGACAGGAGCTGCCTATTGCAGACTCCTTATTTTCTTATGTTCTTATGTTCATCGAGGAGAGGTTAATTAGTGGCTCCTGGACAACCTTGTGATAGTTAACTGAGTAAATATCATCACTGTGCCGTCTCTAATAGCTTTCTTAAAGGTGTTTATCTTCCACTCAACTCTACAGGAAAGTCTGGAGTTTTAAAGTGTCAGTTCACCACACACACACAGGCACACAACACTGCTTTAGCTGTAAACTACTAGAACCAAAACTCTGCAATATTAATAATACCTACACAATTTTTACCCTCGTTTATTACATCATGAAACTCGAACCTCGATAACCCAGAATTACGAAATATTTCTTAAAGCTAAAACAATATTCAACTTTGCATGTTGTATTACGAAGCTTTTAATTCTTCTACCCACAGCTGTGTAAGACTAACAAGGTCAAAACACCAATAAAACGTTATCCCGCCTTTGAGAATTTTACACCATAAAGTGAACAGTGTTAACGGCATGAAAGGATTAAAGAACAACGTATGTAACATTGTTCAAGTTTGCTTTTAGTTGACCACGTAAATAAAGGTTAACCTAACATTTTGTTTTCCTTTGCCTTTACGCACCTATAATTCTGCAAAGCTTAATTATTAAATTTATTGTTAGCCAGCTTGGCTATCTGTTCGTTGACGCATTGTGTACGATACTGAGTAAAATGAATTAGTTCAACGAGGAAGATAACCTTGGCCCCTTGACTACAATGATATAACCCTTTTGAGTAAGATCAAAGATTCTGTTACTATAGGAGGATGGAACGCTTCAATAGGCGAACAGGTTCACCTCCGAATGCGGCGCCACCAAGCGGCCGCTGTGTACAGTATAAAACACATTAAGACCATTGCGCCTTACATGATATTGTGCGATAACACCAGATTATTAAATTAAAACTATTTATGTGTAGTGAGTAGGCTATTGACATTCAACTTTACATATCTAAGAATAATTTTCAAAGCAACATAATGATAATTTTGCAGTAAAATACAATTATTTGGTTACTTAAGTAGTCAATTAGGGTAATAGACACCTTGTTCACACTAAGTGTTTTATACACAGCGGCCGCTTGGTGGCGCCACATTTGGAGGTGAACCTGTTCGGCCATTGGAGTATTCCATCTTCTTATTGCAGGGGTGGCCAACCTTTTGTGTGATGTGATCTACTTCTTCCACAGTTACCCTGACGCGATCTACCAGCCTAATATTCACCCATTGCCATAAAATACGCAGATTCGGAGAGAGAGAGAGAGAGAGAGAGAGTAAACAAATAATATTTTTCAATGATTGTTATGATATACGAGTATTGTTAACATGACAAAATCATAAACTTACTTTACTAATGAGATGGTTACCACTGCATGTTGTCTGCCAGTTTTGTGTAATTAGGACTGTAAGAGGTGACTGCTAGCCTCAAGCCAGCATCCAGGTGTTCCTCTGACATTGTTGATCGGTATTTGGATTTGATGTGTTTCATGTGAGAAAATGTTGATTCACAAAGGTAGGTTGATCCAAAAAATGCTGTGAGGTACATGGCACATTTTCTGACATTGGGATATTTTTCTTCACTAAGAAGGTTCCAGAATCTTCCTCCTGTTGCCCTGGATTTGATCTGAATATCATTTTTAAGCTTCAGAAGCTCATTTTCAACCTCAGATATGTCCATATTAAATACTGATGCCATTCTAGTTGCAATATCTTCAACATTTGTGATTTTACCAAATGGAAAACACATATATGTGTAGGCTCGCTGGGCAAGGTTGCTAAATATGATTCTCGCTCTCTTTACTTTTGACAAGACTCCTCAATATCGAGTCGACTTTTTCATTACCAAATTCATTAATACAAGGTTTAACGTGTATTTGTAAACTTATAAAAGCAAATACCTGCCTAGTTTTAGCCTACAACTGATGACAACATGCTGATCAGTTTCCTCACCAGGAACCAGCCAGTACCGGCCCGTATGAATGCGGACACTTCCTATCAGGTTCCGCCACACACAGCATGGCACAGTCGAAGTTTTTTGTATGTATTGCTCTAATGTGTCCGTAATGATAATCTATTCCCAGAAAAAAAATCTAAACAAATATAGTATCCCAATGATTATGAGTAAAATTTGAAGAGGATTTTTGTATGGCAGCTTAAGAAGGATGGATCATTAAGTTTAACTTTGTCACGCGATCGATCAGTCGATCGCGATCGACCGGTTGGCCACCCCTGTCTTATAGTAACAGAATCCTTGGTAAGATGCTGTAACTCTTTGAATACGACGACCCATTCTCTTGAGACAGATGACATTGTACTCCAGGGACTAACCCCTTGTGTACGGGGGCCCCTCTGTGCCGAATAAAATCGTCTGGTTTTAGCCAAATAATATATTAAAAGTTGCGTCCCCGTAGTGAATGGGATCGTGGAGATAGTCTACTAAGTATCTAGTGTCCTCTCAGTAACTCAGTTTTCTGTAAACAATTAGTGTACAAATATTTGGAAGTCATTACACATAGTAAAGCAGAGATTTGATTCACTTCTGAAGATTCTAACTTGTTTATGAATCTCGAGGGTGTGAAAGTTTCAAGAACCCAGTGTGAAGCTTTTTCTAATTAATTAGGTCGGGATGGGTTTGTTTTGGTTGGGTTTAGTGAAGAAACAGAGTGAAGTTTAGGTGAAATAGTTTGTCTTAAGGCAGATTCTGGAAGAATGAACTACCACTATTTTCCCAAAAAGGTTTTCTTCTGAATACCGGAACGGAGTTCGATACACACGTATCTGCTAAAACAACTCTTTAAAAAGTAGAAATATTTGCAAGGGACGTGAGTGCTCTCTCCCCCTCCCTCTAGACACTGTAACGCAATGCAACTAGTAAGTTGAACTGATTTGAAATTCCTTTGGTAAACAAGATTCACGTGGAAGTGGGTAATCAATACTGGTGAGCATCCTACATCAGACATCCCTTTACTGTGACGTAGTGTTTGGCAACAATCAGTGGCCTGTCAGCTGACTCACGGTGTAAACACTGGCTGACTGCGAGGAAAGTTCTACCTACTGCATGTCTGTCTCTCTTTTTTTGATTTTTATTTACATATCCATCTCTTCCTTTTAGTCACTCTGCTCTCCCAATGCCCCTGTTTCTCCTATACCTTTTGAAAGAGAAAGAGACAGATAGAGATTCATAAAACAAATAAAATAAAGTACAATATATTAAGAGTTGCAAAATTTCCCTGTACTAGACAACTTTCCTTCTTAACTTTTCGTTAAAACTTTTGTTCAGATGCTAAGTGTTAACCTACACGCAACCATGATAAGAAAGGAACCTGTGCGCGGCTACGACTACTGATCAACCTGTAAGTGAGAGTAAGCGTAAACCACTCATTCAATAAGTGGCAGACATTGTTTTATATTGACAACAATATTAAAAAAAAAATAACTTATAATTTAATTTGCACCTCGTGTCTCAGCAGACCCGTTACCGGGACTCGGGTATTTGTAACTGATGTGTAAAATGACACAATAATTTGATACTTAGGTAAATAGAATCAGATACAACCGTTATTTATTTGGTCATGAAATTCACTCTGTCATAAAAGGACACCATAATGAGACTCCAGGCCAGCCCCCTAATCACCCCTAGATTATGTGAGAGTAGCATAAAGCTGGGATTAACACCCAATGGACCTACACTGTAAAAAACGGCACGGTATGAATTGGGTATTTTAAGCGAAAATATTATGTCTACCACAAAATCCCACATGGTGTTCAAAATACCCCTTTCTGTTGGGCATGTGTTCTATCTCCAACATTGTATAATATACTGTATATTAAGAATTCTTAATGAGAGAAGTTATAAGTGCTAATGAGGGACTAAAAGTTAATGGTAAAGTAATATCAAATATACTCTATGCAGATAATGATGATGCTTTTTTCTCATATAGTGAAGAGGTATAACAAAAACTCGTTAACAGATTAGCGGAAAAAGGTGAAAAATATGGTTTAAGAGTTAATGCTGTAAAGGCGAAAAATAATGGTCGTTTCCAAATTGGAAATAAATCCTAAAATATACATTATAGTAGGCAACAGGGAACTAAAACAAGTGGAGAATTTCGTGTATTTGGTTAGTGACATTAGCTGTGATGGTATATGTACGGAAGAAATCAAAGCAAGAATAGGGCAAACAAAAACATCATTTAATAATTTAAAAGACCTAATGAAAAGGGATATTGCATTTAATTGCAGTACAATAAAAAAAAACTTTCATACCTTTTTTCTTTTTACTGTGTACGTCATGCACCTGAATCCCCTCGTCATTTTAATGCACTTAACCTGAAAATTGCTCACCAGTATATCACGGAGGCCATCTGACGCAATTTACGAGAATTGTATGTACTGAAAAATTGCCAGATTTACCCAGGACCTTGCTAAGATCAGTTCTCTTGCCCGTATGGTCGTGTTTCAAGAAGACCTGAACATTAACTAAATACAGAAATACAAAACATAAACAAACATATAACCACCCCGAGGGAAAAAAAGACCATGGAAACGTATTAGTGAGCAGAATTGAGGCAGGAGTCAGGTGATCTAAGCAGGAAGAGCTTTTTCACGTAGCTCCAGTGACGAAGGTTGTGATGGCCGGAAGCAGTGAGAGGATGTGTAGCAGAGAGGGAGGGAGGGAGGGAGGGAGGAACATGTGTGGCAGGGAAGGAGGGAGGGAGAGAGGGTGTGTGTGGGAGGGAAGGAGAGAGGGGGTGTGTGAGAGAGAGGGCGTGTGTGGGAGGGAGGGAGAGAGGGCATGTATAGGAGGGAGGGAGAGAGGGCGTGTATAGGAGGGAGGGAGAGAGGGCGTGTATGAGAGAAAGAGAGAGTGTACATGGGAAGGGAAAAAGTTAATGGAGGAAAGAGTGTTTTGTAGGGAGAGAAAGTATGTGTGGGATCGAGAGAGGGAGACCTTGGGGAAGAGAGATGGTAGTGAGAGTATGTGTTAAACAGAGGGTGTGTGTGTGTGGAAGGGGTGATTATAAATAGAGTGTGTTAAGAAATAGTGTGTGTGGGGGGGTGTAGGAAGAAGAGTGTGTGGGGGTGATGTTGAAAGGAGAGGTTGTGTGGTAGGGAGAGGTTGTGTGGGAGGGAGAGGTTGTGTGGTAGGGAGAGTTTGTGTGGGAGAGAGAGGTTGTGTGGGAGGGAGAGGTTGTGTGGGAGGGAGAGGTTGTGTGGTAGGGAGAGGTTGTGTAGTTGGGAGAGGTTGTGTGGTTGGGAGAGGTTGTGTGGTAGAGAGAGGTTGTGTGGGAGGGAGAGGTTGTGTGGGAGAGAGAGGTTGTGTGGGAGGGAGAGGTTGTATGGTTGGGAGAGGTTGTGTGGGAGGGAGAGGTTGTGTGGGAGGGAGAGGTTGTGTTGTTGGGAGAGGTTGTGTGGTTGGGAGAGGTTGTGTGGTTGGGAGAGGTTGTGTGGGAGGGAGAGGTTGTGTGGGAGGGAGAGTTTGTGTGGGAGGGAGAGGTTGTGTGGGAGGGAGAGTTTGTGTGGGAGGGAGAGGTTGTGTGGGAGGGAGAGGTTGTGTGGTTGGGAGAGGTTGTGTGGTAGAGAGAGGTTGTGTGGGAGGGAGAGGTTGTGTGGGAGAGAGAGGTTGTGTGGGAGGGAGAGGTTGTGTGGGAGGGAGAGGTTGTGTGGGAGGGAGGTGTTGTGTGGGAGGGAGGTGTTGTGTGGGAGGAAGAGGTTGAGTGGGAGGGAGAGGTTGTGTGGGAGGGAGAGGTTGTGTGGGAGAGAGGTGTTGTGTGGTTGGGAGAGGTTGTGTGGTAGAGAGAGGTTGTGTGGTTGGGAGAGGTTGTGTGGGAGAGAGAGGTTGTGTGGTAGGGAGAGGTTGTGTGGTAGGGAGAGGTTGTGTGGGAGGGAGAGGTTGTGTGGGAGGGAGAGGTTGTGTGGGAGGGAGAGGTTGTGTGGGAGGGAGAGGTGGTGTGGGAGGGAGAGGTGGTGTGGAAGGGAGAGGTGGTGTGGGAGGGAGAGGTTGTGTGGTTGGGAGAGGTTGTGTGGTTGGGAGAGGTTGTGTGGGAGGGAGAGGTTGTGTGGGAGGGAGAGGTTGTGAGGGAGGGAGAGGTGGTGTGGTTGGGAGAGGTTGTGTGGGAGGGAGAGGGTGTGTGGTTGGGAGAGGTTGTGTGGTCGGGAGAGGTTGTGTGGTAGAGAGAGGTTGTGTGGGAGGGAGAGGTTGTGTGGGAGGGAGAGGTTGTGTGGTTGGGAGAGGTTGTGTGGGAGGGAGAGGTTGTGTGGGAGGGAGGTGTTGTGTGGGAGGGAGGTGTTGTGTGGGAGGGAGAGGTTGTGTGGGAGGGAGAGGTTGTGTGGGAGGGAGAGGTTGTGTGGTTGGGAGAGGTTGTTTGGGAGGGAGAGGTTGTGTGGGAGGAAGAGGTTGTGTGGTTGGGAGAGGTTGTTTGGGAGGGAGAGGTTGTGTGGGAGGGAGAGGTTGTGTGGGAGGGAGAGGTTGTGTGGGAGAGAGAGGTTGTGTGGGAGGGAGAGGTTGTGTGGTAGGGAGGTGTTGTGTGGGAGGGAGAGGTTGTGTGGGAGGGAGGTGTTGTGTGGGAGAGAGAGGTTGTGTGGTAGGGAGAGGGTGTGTGGTTGGGAGAGGTTGTGTGGGAGGGGGAGGTTGTGTGGTAGGGAGAGGTTGTGTGGGAAGGAGAGGTTGTGTGGTAGGGAGAGGTTGTGTGGGAGGGAGAGGTTGTGTGGTAGGGAGAGATTGTGTGGTAGGGAGAGGTTGTGTGGGAGGGAGAGGTTGTGTGGTAGGGAGAGGTTGTGTGGTAGGGAGAGGGTGTGTGGCAGGTAGAGGTTGTGTGGGAGGAAGAGGGTCTGTCAAACGCAAAGGGTGTGTGGGAAGTACAAGATGTGGGAAGGAAAGAGGATGTGGGAAGGAAAAAGTGTGTGGGGGAGAGAGAAAGAGTGGGTGTATGGGAGAGACAAAGTGTGTGTAGGAGGAAGAATGTGTGTGGGAGAGAGAGAGAATGTGTGGGAGGAAGAGGGTATGTGGGGGGAAGAGGGTGTGTGGGGGGAAGAGGGTGTGTGGGGGGAAGAGGGTGTGTGGGAAGAAGAGGGTGTGCAGGAGGAAGAGAGTGTGTGGAAAGAAAAGGGTGTGTGGGAGGAAGAGGGTGTGTATGAGGAAGAGGGTGTGTGGGAGGAAGAGGGTGTGTGGGAAGAAGAGGGTGTGTGGGAGGAAGAGGGTGTGTGGGAAGAAGAGGGTGTGTGGGAGGAAGAGGGTGTGTGGGGGGAAGAGGGTGTGTGGGAAGAAGAGGGTGTGCAGGAGGAAGAGAGTGTGTGGAAAGAAAAGGGTGTGTGGGAGGAAGAGGGTGTGTATGAGGAAGAGGGTGTGTGGGAGGAAGAGGGTGTGTGGGAAGAAGAGGGTGTGTGGGAGGAAGAGGGTGTGTGGGAAGAAGAGGGTGTGTGGGAGGAAGAGGGTGTGTGGGGGGAAATTTGTGTAAGATAGGACGAGATAACATTGGGCTGCTGGAGTTGATAGTTTGCTCAACATATTGTGTTGAGAGAGCAGTGGCTGCTCTACTCTAGCTCTGTGTGTCATTTATGAGCACTATTATTGTATGTATATTATGTATGCTGGATTATATATCATGTATGTATATTATGTATGTGCTCCATTTATGTAGCTAGCAGCGTGTGGCAATGTTATTACCATATCCCACATGCCTAATTAATGTGCCTGGCGACGTATGGAAGCTGCTAATGTATCACTTGCCATACGTCGCCTATAGCAGTTGACAAGGAGCCTAGCCAAGGGAGAGTGCTGCTTCCCTCTGCGTACATACTCTTATCCAGTAAACCGAACCTACAAAACTATACAGGTGTTTGTGTTCTCTCCTGTATATAGAACTTATTATTCAGAACCTAACATGGCGCAGTGATCCGATCTTACTGGATAATTACGAGTGATAGTGCAAAGTTTGTAGAAAGCCGGCTATGGACTCTACGGACTCTCGATTGGGTCAACTCCCGCGTGTCACCTCTCCTCGAAGAATTTAGCAACTTTGAGCAGTGTCAGTGATTTTCTGTGAAGTGTTTTGTGCATTGTGTGTTCGTGCCATTCATGTGTGACCTTGTTCTAAAGGATTCCCAAGGTATACGGCACGTTCTGGGCATTTGTAAGGAGTAGAGTTCAGTGCACCCGTCTCTGACCGCGTTCTGAGGGTAACTGGACTGACTGGGAGTCGCCGCGCCTCTCCCTCCACCCCCCCTCACAGCTGGGGCGAGACGCTTTGCCCGCCCGGGACACACACTCACACACATACATGTACTAACACTCGCTGACCGCGCGGCTTCCTTATATATATTTTATATATATAATCTACTTATCTGTGTATTTAATTAATTTTTTGTCTGAAATCTTGTTGATACGACGGGCTGACCGGTCAACACTGATTTAAGACATAGTACACAGATGAAGTAGTTATGTCTCACGCCTTACGTAGCCGTGGACCCAGCGCCTGGATGAGTCAGGCGGGTGATAGCCCCGCAGAGATAGCCCCACATCGCGCAGTCCCTCACCTCAATATTCAGCGTTGTCTCCAGAGATAATTGCTTTACTGAAGTTTATGAGAGATGAGAAACGCGAGGATGAAGCCCACAGACGTTTGGCGGATGAGCACAGAAGGCAAGCAGAGGCAGAACGAGACCACCAACGGAGATTGGAAGACAGTGAACGGTTTGAAGCCTTGATATCTCGCCTCACTGTTAACCAAGCCCCTGGCTCTAACACTGCCTCGGTACTGACTGGTTCAGATACCTCATCCATGCTTCCTTCACGCCCCCCAGCCCCACCTAAAGCAGCAGCTCAAACGCCGCCCATCTTGAAGCCTGATGAGACTTTCCAGACTTTTCGTGAATGGCGGCGACGGTGGACTGATTATTCTACAATGGTGGATCTCCAGAGTTTGTCACAGCCTAAACAACTCATCCAGCTGTGTATGTGCCTGTCCTTGGAAATTCAGCGTGTCTTGGAACATACGTTGCAGGTACCCCCAACCTCTTTGCTGTCTGTAGAGGAGGTACTGGACGTTCTACAACGGCACATCAAAGGACAGCAGAATGAAGCTCTGCGCAGGAGGGAATTGTTTAGCTGCAGACAGATGGAGGGTGAGTCTTTTGATGCCTTTTACGTGCGTCTTAAGAGAGCCTCGGAAGAGGTAGATATATGTCCAGGCCACCACCAGCAGTGCGAGGAGACCCAGTTGAGGCAGGTGATCCTGATGGGTGTTAAGGACGAGGAACTTGTCCAACGCCTCACCTCCCTCGACTCTTCCTCTTCTCTTAAGGATGTGTTGACGATATGTCGCTCCTATGAGGCTGCCAGGTGTGCCACCTCTGCCATCCGTGCTCCCCCTACAGCTGTACGCGCTGTGTCCCGGTACAAGAAGGACAAGAAGTCCGTTCCTACGCCTTCGCCCACCACGTCCACGCCCGGTTTATTTTGCCACAACTGTGGTAAGCAGCACGGAACACAGGTGTGTCCAGCTGCTCAGTCTACCTGCAACAGTTGTGACCGTAAGGGCCACTGGTCGCTCACAGTACGGTGCCCAGCCAAACGCGTCCAGTGCAATGTGTGTGGCCGTCTGGGCCACTATGACAAGTGTTGCCCTTCCAACATACCCAAGAGACCGCGTCGGCGGAAGCTTCAGCCCCCTTCCACCAGAGAGGGCCGACCACAGTCTTCCAATCAGAGGTACGACGACTCTTGACAACGCTCGAGCCACATTAGGAATGTGTGCTCCCCCCAGCGTCCCAGGACCAAAGTCCCCCAGTACATCAGTGTCATTGTGACCTACCGCAGTGCTTCATCCCGTCTTCAGATGTTGCCCGACACCGGCGCTGATGCTACAGTCATCGGTCCCCAGCATTTGCAATGCTTGGGGCTCTCTCCAAGTGATCTAGGACCGCCCCCCAAGGATCTCCGCTTTATGGCAGATGGTTCACAGATGACCCCGGCCCTGGGTTCACTCCAAGCACAAGTCACCTTCGGCAACAGGTCGTGTCAAGCCTGGATTGACGTGCATAATGGCGTCCCGACTCCTTTGCTGTCCTACAGACATTGCCAAGAGTTGGCCATCATCCCCCAGGACTTCCCAACACCGATTCTCGAGGTAAAACACGCCAACAGGGTGCACGAAGGGAGCAGCAACTACCCTGCTGCCGCCCTGCCCCTACCTCTGGCCAGTGACACCTCTCCTTCGGTAGTTGTCCCTGCTGCTTCAAGTCTCCACGCCTTGGCTCGCCTCCACGACAGTCACTGTGGAGCCGAGGCCACCAAACGGCGTGCAAGACAGACTGTGTTCCGGCCTGGCATCGACCCCGACATCTCCAATGCTGTCCGGGTGTGTAAGCCCCGCCGCGTATTACAACCCAGCCAGCAGCAGGAATCCTTTATGAGTGACAACCCCACCCGCCCCTTTGAGTCTGTGTCGGCCGACTTTTTCTGTGTGTCAGGAAAGTCCTTCCTCGTTATCGTCGACCGTCTCTCTGGTTGGCCGGTTGTCATCAAGTGCGGCAATGACACGACGTCTGCCGCCACCATCAGCAAGTTCCGCCACTACTTCCGTGACGTGGGCGTTCCTGTACGCCTGCGAACCGACGGAGGGCCTCAGTTCACAAGCCGGGACTTTGCTGTGTTCCTTGACCGATGGGGAGTCCGGCATGTGTTGTCATCGCCCCATTACCCGCAGTCCAACGGCCACGCTGAGGCTGCTGTCAAATCCCTGAAGCACCTCATCTTTAAGGTGGCCCCTTCTGGGAACATTGACTGCGAGGCCTTCGACAGGGGTCTTCTTGAACTCCGCAACACACCTAACTACACCGGACGCTCCCCTGCCCAGGTTTTGTATGGACGCCCCCTTCGTTCTTGTGTCCCTGCTCACCCTCAATCCTTCTCCAAGGAGTGGCAGGCCAAGACAGAGGATTGTGATCGCCGAGCCGCCGAACGTGTTCAGGACGTCGCCGACGGCTACAATGACCACGCCCGTTCTCTCCCCAGGTTGAGTGTCGGCACCCAAGTCCGTGTTCAGGACCCGACCTCCCTACGTTGGGACAAAGTAGGCGTAGTTATGGGTCTCGGCAGGTCACGGGACTACCAGGTGCGGTTACCCAGTGGTCGTGTGTGATGGAGGAACCGCCGTTTTCTCCGACCCGTAACAATGCCTTCTGCTGGCCCCGCCACCAGTGTTGAGTCCCATACCCTTCCCAGTGATGAAGTCCCTCGACGCTCAGAACGGATCCAAAAGAAAAGGTCCGCTCAAGACTTTGCTATGAGCGTATAGGGGGGAGGGAGGTGTATGTATATTATGTATGCTGGATTATATATCATGTATGTATATTATGTATGTGCTCCATTTATGTAGCTAGCAGCGTGTGGCAATGTTATTACCATATCCCACATGCCTAATTAATGTGCCTGGCGACGTATGGAAGCTGCTAATGTATCACTTGCCATACGTCGCCTATAGCAGTTGACAAGGAGCCTAGCCAAGGGAGAGTGCTGCTTCCCTCTGTGTACATACTCTTATCCAGTAAACCGAACCTACAAAACTATACAGGTGTTTGTGTTCTCTCCTGTATATAGAACTTATTATTCAGAACCTAACAATTATAAACCAACTTCGTGCTCCTGGTTTTCACCAAAATTCTGTTGTTTATTCATACTACTGTATAAACATTATATTTTATATTGCTGGTTAGTGGGACTTAACTTATCTTTTTAGGTTCTACATTTTACAACAGATAAATTTGCTGTTTTTTTTACAGATTTAACATTTTTATTCTGTGGAAAATATTATGTGCAGGAGTTTGGTGTGGCTGGTAGGTGATCCACCTTCTCCTGTATTGAATAATCTGTACATAAAATTTTCGAAGTCTAGAATACTTTCATATTTTACCTAAAAAACATTTTTGGTTTGGTGTGTGGATGATGAAATCAGTTTATCGCCTTCATGAAGAAAATATTTATTAAAGAAATAGAATATATAAGTTCATTGCCCTGTTTGAACTGTTTGATGCACAGGGTTATTAAAGAGATTAAATTAACATATTTAGGAATCTGTCCGCTAACCATTACCATGGCAGAGTTAATATTGAAGTAGTATTACTGTAAGTTAATGTTAGACCTAAGCTCAATGGCATATATATATATATATATATATATATATATATATATATAATATATATATATATATATATATATATATACACATATATATATATATATATATATATACACACACACGAGTATATCATAAAAACTCACCATCAACACTACATGACAGAAAGAGCCTTGCAAGGGCCAAAATATTTTATGAATCAATAAGAAAAATATAACGTGTGGGTTGGCTCTTTGATGTTAATGCTTGTGATGTGTTTACATGTGTTGAGTATTTGATGAATAATAAAATTTTCATCCTGTCCGTGAGTGATGGAAACTGAGAGTGTTTTGCCTTTATGTAAAAATATGTTGTTTAGTACTTAAGAGCCAAATATGATTTTTTTTAAATAATATGACAATAATAATGTACAGTTGGGGACTTTTACGACCGGTACCTTAGTGTTGTCAATCCACACTCTCCGTGGGGTGTGAACTCCGAGAGTATCGTCTCTGAATCCGAAGAATTCATGGGTGAAGGGGAGAGGGGGCCGGGGGATGATGGGGACCAGTGTGTTGGGGGATGGCGGGTTATGAGGGTTGAGGAGGGTGTTCGAGTGCTAGAGGGATAGGAGAGGGTTAAGGAGTTACTTGTGCAGTTACAACACAGTCTGTATTAAGGAAGCATATAAATACGTAAGGCAAAATACAAATTATGCTTAAAACGTGATACAGCACACAAGGGTTCACTTGCAGGTAGATCATAATGTTATTCACAATCCAGTTCCCTGCCTTAGATAGTCTCACAACTTTGTATTATTATTTATATTCAACAGAGTTCAATTTACGCATAGATGATCACTTATTGTAATTCCTCTTTGGGCATAAAAACTTCAGTGATTTAGAAACGAGACTAACACAGCTGCTTCTAGATCTTAACATGAGAACATAAGCACCTGTTAGAAACTACTAAAACATAATAAGCAATATAGTTCAAGTAATGTCCTGTCAAATTTAGGCGTCGTGGAAACAGTTTAAAAGGGATTATATGTTGTTTTACAGGAATTTATACCTATTTACACCAACTGTGTACGTGACACACAGAGGCCCCTGTCAGAACTATTTTGGCTAATACCCGCGACAGACGATAACCACCACCATTCAGTGTTAGCCGTGACATGGGTCTGTCAATTGACGTTGAAGGAGTGGTGAAGCACTACAATACCCGCCAATAAGGTAGTGGTGTGACGGACTCTTGATATATGATCTGGCTACCTGTACCTTGGAGGGAGGGAGGGAGGGCGGTGAAAGAGGAAGGTGAGAGAGGGAAAGAGAAGAGGCAGACAATTAAGAAAAATAAAATACAGAAAAAGCGAGAGAGAGAGAGGGGGGGGGGGGGGAGATTAAAAGAAAAAATAGAGAAATACCAATTGGGAGAGACACGAGAAAAAAAAACGATTTCAAAGAATATTCGACTGATTGAAAAATAAAAGCGAGAGCAGGTGTTTGATGCAGCAGACACACACTACCTGTCAGCATGGTCTATATTCATGTGTGTTATATTGCTTTTAACATATTAACATTTTACTCTGACACGAAACACGGACACTGACCATTCTACTACAGTATAACAGGTAAATATCGTACATGTTTTGTTTTTAATTTTTAACAACATTCAAAAGTAGTAACAAGTGTCAAATTAATTTGTACGTAGATAATGCAGTTAATAAAATAAGAACGTACATGGAGTAAATATTTGGATTTATAATAGGAACAAATAAAAATAAAAAGTAAAATATAAATATAGTGAAAATAATACAAAGTAATTATTTTGTTAAATAATACAATGGAAGAAAATACAAATGTAAATCAAAGACATTTACAGAGAAACAAAATCAAAGAAAATATGTCACCACGGTAATGTTGTATATACTGTAATTCTGTATGCTTGTCCTGGAGCGGGGTGGTCGAACATAAGAGCGACACACGCTGATGTAACAAACGCTCCCCGTTGCTAGTTTTTGGAGAACTACTGTACTCCAATGTACACAAGTTGTACTCTCGTTCTTGTACTACAGGGCCGTGCACAGGATCTGTCATATGGGGGGCTGAGAGTTTGCAAAAACGGCGAGCGAAGCGAGGGCTATTTTGAGGCCATAAATGGACCGATCTGCCTCTTTTATAATTACTAGTGGATACCCTACCCCCTTGTTACTGATGATTGAGAAAAAAAAATCGAGGAAGGCACTTCGTAACTGGCAGGGCAAAGGGGCAGGGGTTCAAGTCCTCCTTGTGCCCTACCTGTGCACGCGCCTGATGCACTACTGTCGTACAACACTAGGGATCATTGGGAGCAAAAAAGCTACACTCTTGTGACTGTCACCTATACACCCCGACGACCATTAAATGAACATAAATACATCAGCGTTATTCCAACATCACTTCTTGGTCTAGTCATCGTAATAATGAGCATCGTCTCATGTTACAACAATGGCAAAATTAGATCATAACAAAGTTCTAATTGTTTTAAAAATTGAATCAACACTATGTTTTTGTTTAATGTTTACACAAACTTCCCCACAAGTATCAGGACCTATTATACATGTCCAGTCAACAACAAAATTATCGCGCCCCTGGGATCCATTTGAATTAGAAAATAGCAAATACCTCAGCCACTCATGGTATGTGTTGGGTTGGCACCCTTGACTGTATTCCTCTTATATCCTTTTTCGTTCAAAAGTCTGTGATATACAGTATTCTATTATAATAGCCTTCTATTTGCTCTTAAAATCAACGGTCGATTGCTCTGTAGTATTTGATTAATAGATGAATAGGAAAGGATTGTATGGAAGAAAACCGACAAGTATAGAAGAAAAGACAAAGAAATTATTTGAGAATATGTGGTATATCCCTACAACAGTTTGATGGTTTAACATTTCAAAGCTCTAACCTTACGAAACGGATATCTATGCATAACCTCATTTACGTATCTTGATTTATGCAAGAGGATGTCAGTTCATGTTATTCGATGTGGAATCGAGTCATTTATAACGCATGGGCAACTGGCGTGGTAGATCAGTGCAGCTGTGTAGCAGTAAAAGGACAGAACACTCCAGTATTGGCGGAGAACACCATATTGCCTGGGACACTGCGACCCCTTCAGGCGACCACCCAACTGAATACACCCCAGCCTGCTAATCTACAAGCGGCATTCACCGAAGAACAAATAAAACACATGATCACTATTATGATAGTGACTTTCTCTACGATAATGCAGAAACAAGATACCGGCACCGAAAATATAATAAACGCAGTTATGACACAGCTCACAGAAAAGATGCAGGAAGACCAGACCCCCAAAACTCCACAACTACAAGTGGAACAGACGACGCCCTTGAGTCAGATATCAGACAAGAGGAACAACTTGCCATCCAAGAGATCACTCAAAACCGTGAAGCCTCAAGCCCCTTGCAACAGATCACGAGGAATAGAACAACAAACACAGACCGTCAGCAAACACACGATCACAGACAAGAGCGACAGCACCCTGAAGAGAGAAGAAAAAACTCCCGAGATTCCACCTCCTGCTCCTCCCTCAGAGCAGGTGCCCAATAAACGGCCACCATTCCTGACGGACGAGGAGGAGAGCGACTCGACCATGAACGCCGAGAGCAACTACAGCACCAGCGACGAGGAGACATTGACAGAATAGCCCCACCTCCTTGTCATCTCAAGATAACACAGTGGAATATACAAGGCCTGTCCAACAAACGGCATACTGTACAAGCAGCAGCCTTAGCTAAAAATATTGATGTCTTCATTCTACAAGAAACCCTGATGTCCAAAGATCAACAATTCCGCTTGCCTGGATACCAACAGTACTCTGTACCAAAGGGGCCCAACTCCCATGGCAGCATGATTCTCGTCAGGGCGACCATCCCCAGTTCAGAAGTAGAACCAGTTCGCTATGGAGATGGAGTAGAGGCACAAGCTGTTCGGATACACCTGGCAAACGACAGTCTTGTAGTATACAATATCTATAAACCGCCTACCAAACGACTAGAAGCCGGTGAACTACTGACACAAGCAACACAGGAACTTGTGCTCATTGCTGGGGACTTCAATGCCCACCATCCAACGATCAATTCGACCACAAGAATGAACCAGGATGGTCGTCACCTAGTGGAACTGCTGACAGATGTTCCAGAAATAACGCTCATTAATACTGGGGAACCAACACACATACTGGGAGGAACACTGGACCTCACATTCATCTCCACTGAACTCGTTCCAGTGGCTCAGTGGGAAATGGATGATGAACTGACCAGTGACCACTTTGCAACGACAACTACTTTGAGAATGGAACTACTCTCTCCTCCCCCACGTCCGCCACCCAGATGGAATACCAAGAAAGCAAATTGGAAATTATATCAAGATGAACTCCAAAAACGGTTTTCGAACTATGAACCAGCAGAAGATATTGACCAGCTAAACCAGGACCTTACTGATGTCATACAACATGCAGCAGAGAAAGCAATACCAAAAACAAACCCTACAAATAGACACCACAAAGACTACTGGTTCTACAATGACGAAGTCAGAGAACAGAATCACAGAATCAACACATTCAGAAGACATCTCCGACAATACCCTTCCCCTGAGGGAGTGAAACTCTTGAGAGCTGCTGTCCAACATGCTCGTCAAATAACTCAGAAAATTAGGGAAGACAAATGGCTCGAGTGGTGCGCAACCTTTAATGCACACACCAGCCTGAGTGAACTCTGGAGAACACTCAGGATAGCAATAGGAAAATTGCCCAGATCTCCAGTCCACCCCCAGCCACTACAGGAAGCAAATCGCTTGGCAGAGCACTTTGCAGAACGCTAGTCATCAGCTCAACTACCTCCTGAAATAAGACTTCATCTACAGCAAGTACAAATGGAGAGAGAAGTAGTTGTCAGACATGCAATTGAACAAACTGACACTACAGACTGTCTGTTTACTATAGAAGAAATCAGAAGGGCCAGGAAAACAAGCAAAGACACCACTCCTGGCAGTGATGGTATAACCTATTCATTGCTCAGCAATGCAGGACTTGCTGGTGAACTTGCTCTCATAACAGTTATAAACGCATCATGGTCAGCAGGCAAACTCCCGTCAGCTTGGAAAAGAGCAAACATTGTTCCTATTCCCAAACCCAATGATCCCCCGAATTTCAGACCATTATCACTAACAGCATGCATCGGCAAAACCGCCGAAAGGATGGTCCTTACACGACTCCTCTGGAAAATTGGACCACTTCACCACAATATCTTTGGATTCACCAAAGGTCTCAGCACTGCACACAGTTTGGCCACTCTCCTGGGATCGATTGGTCAAAATAAGGCAATCGTAGTATTCCTTGATCTAGAGAAAGCATTTGAGCTGGCAAATGCACAGGCCATTGTAACCACTCTGGCCCGGAAAGGCGTCAAAGGATACCTACTGGCTTGGATTGCTGACTATCTCCAAAACAGAACAGCAAGAGTTACTTGTCAAGGACAAGTCTCAGGTCAGCAAAGACTGGAAAATGGCACACCACAAGGAGGAGTTCTTAGTCCAACTCTCTTCAGCATCCTCATGGAAAACTTGTGTCGGCTCCCCTTTCAGGAGGATACCAGACTGCTGTGCTATGCTGACGACTTAGCACTGATAGTAAAAGGCAGAAACCAAATCAGCAAAGTCCAAAGAGCACTAGACCTCATCAGTGAAGAATGTATGAGGCTCGGGCTCAAGATATCAATCCCAAAATCGAAAGCCATGAGGTTTGGACACAATGAGCCGGTGACACAACTTCAAATACAAGGTATTGCCCTACAATGGGTCAATGTATACAAATACCTGGGCATCTGGATTGACAAACGCCTCAAATTTGACACTGAGATAAACTATCTAAGAGACCGAATAGGCAAGAGAGTCAACCTGATGAGAGCCATGACAGGACCTAAGGTGGGTGCGGGACATGTAGTCCTAAGAACGCTATATATACACGCCATTCGATCATTAACAGACTATGCGACACCGGCTCTTAACACACTGTCTGAGGGGCAGTGGGCGAAATTAGAAGTTGCTCAGAATAACACTATGAGAGCCATTGTCAAGGCACCTATGTGGATAAAAATTGAAAATTTACACATGGAGACAGGTCTCACATCTCTCCAAACCAGAGCGGAACGATTAACAGCGTGCTTTGCAACAAAACTGACTACTAGGGCTCGGGAAGGTGACATCAAGAATGGACTCTTACGAGCACTGAACCTTAACAGAGATGTCTTTAACAAGAAAACATGGCTATTGTGCGCAGCTGACACTGTAAATCGACTGAAATTGAAAGACACAATTCTCAGCAAAGGACCTGATACAATGAGTCCAGACTACAGCACCCCAGCACCGTGGGAGTCCCCGCCAGCAATCTTCAACATTCTACAAACTGGGACAAGAAAGGCTGACTGTAACCAACATGAGCTCCGACAGATAGCAGAGAGAAACATGAAGGCACTAACACCTCACAATGGTACAGTGTATTACACAGACGGTTCTGTAGAGACCACTAGTACGAAGGCAGGAGCAGCCTTCACGATAGAAGGAGGTAACACGTCCCTTTGGAGAACTTCAGATGGATGCTCTACTTTGCAAGTTGAGCTAGCTGCCATACTTGGAGCCCTAAGACACGCTTCCATAAACAGTCAACAAGGCATTGTAATACACACTGACTCACGATGTGCTATTGAAGCACTACAATGCAGAGAGCCTAGAGACAACATTCATCTCATAACATCCGTTATTGGACTACTGCAAGGTTTAAAACTACAAGATCGGCAAGTTATCATTAACTGGGTGCCCAGTCATATCGGAATCCCAGGGAATGAACAAGCTGATGCTGTTGCCAAGGCTGCGTTAGAACAGCGAAACATTGAGATGAACATCCCGCCCAGTCAGGAGCAGATAAAGAAGACCACAATAACACGAACCGCCCAGTGGAAATTAGAGAAACATAGAAGATTAACACCAGTATCACGATCGGCCAGGTGGTACTATCTGGTCACGAATTATGAGAGACCACCATTCATGAAGGATATAACAAGAAGGGAAGAAGCCATCTTCCACCGACTGAGACTGGGATACCCAGGCATTTGCGAAATACTTGTGTCGGCACAAGCAGAGCAGCGCTTGTGCAAGACCTGTGACAGCGGAGCAGAAAACACACTGCAGCACTACCTCATAGAGTGCCCTGGAACACAATTAGCTAGGAGAAACATACAACCACCTATCACAGCAGAGAAGGTTGCCAGAATGCTAACCACCAACTACTCTCAAGAAACCCTACAGTTTCTTACCGAGCATCCCCCCCCCCCCCCCACATTAGTGGTGGAGATGTGCATTTAACCAAAAAGACGCTGGTGTTTTATCCCAGCAGCGGGTGGACCAGCATTTTAGCTTAAGGTCCACGTAGGTAATTTTCCTACAAATCAATTAAAAAAAAAAAAAAAGGAGAGACGTCCCGTGACGTCCTCTCCAACCTTGTTCTACAGATTCAATTTGTGGCTCTTGGAACACCCAACGACTTCCCCGGAGCCAGTAGCAGTGAGAAATATATGGTCGATGGCTCTGATTCGACATGATTAACTTACTGCAAATCAACATCTTGGGGCTGGACCCCAGACGCTCGCCACATGTCGGAATGTAACCGATAACAACAGCCGTTGGCAGTTGGTACAGGTGCCAGTGCTATACCCTGGGACATACCTTGGAGTTATATGGTCCACAATGTGTGTTGTATTTGTTTGGGGATAATTAATGGGAAATAATTATCCCAAGTTGGGTAGTGAACCCATGTATGAGTTGGTTTCAGTAATACATGTTGTGTGTTGAGAGTGCATCTCATATGTACTACCAACAGTTAGTAAGGGGACCATATGTAAGTGGGTCATGTATGTGATGAAATGTATCACCAGTAATGTGGGTGAAGTAAGTACCCACTGGGATTAGCAGTTGAGAGAAGCCAAGGAGTTATCATGTAACAATATGTAATGTAATGTAACACCAGTAAGGTTGTGTGCAGTAAGAGAAGAGTATCTGAGTAATTTGCAGTTGAGTAAAGCCGAGGAGTTGCACCTGGGAGTTATATGTTAATGATATATTTTTCCCCACTTTGATTTCATATTAATAAACCTGTTCTTAGAGTCTTTTAGGAGTAGTCATTTCCCGCAGTATTCCACCTTTATTTCCGTCCAAGTGACTTGATATCAGAATTACAAATACCCATGTGTCTAGACCCTCGCCATGCTACCAAAGAACTAAGGTTATGTAGTAACCATTGAACTGAAGCAAGTAAAAAGAACAATTGAAGAAAGATAAGAGAAGTATAAGTAAGAGTAAGAAAAGACAAAAGGGAGTTTGAGAGATAGAATCCGCCGCCCTTACACTGTGTTCTAGAATGAAAGGTACGGAAAGCGGCGCGATAATTTTTTGTTGATTGTACTGTACAGTACATCACAGCAACGCAGAAGATAACCATCATTGTCGCCTTCTTCAGTTCCAATAAGCCGTTGCTGGTGGGTATTGGATCACTCCACAAACTGACAACTCTGAGCAGTTCAGAGAGAATGGCAGCTGGATTTCTTTTGTCCACAGCTGACTAGCTGGGTGTTGGCAGGTGGGACAACCAAGATAACGTTACATACATACATAATGCACAGTGACGAAACAGGTACGGAATTATCGTGAAATGGGATTACAGTAACACTTCCATACACTGTAAGCTGGCCTACTAATACACGGCAATGACCACAGGAATACATTTGAATTCTTCGCCCGATGTATCAGATTGTTACGCACGAACGGTTCGGTGGTTCGATCCTGTTCACTTCCAGGTCACCCAGCTGTAAATGGGCAACTAAGTTTCTAAGGAAGTGAAATCGGTCGAGTGCAGTACCGGCCTTGCTGCCTCCTTGTGTACCGTAGGCTTAGTATACAGTGTGCTGTATTCACACTGTTGCTAACGGGCAGTCATGGCTATGGGACCCATTTTCACTTTTATTATGCACTAATCGTCAACAATTAAAAATTATGAGGATACATCTCTCTGGTTGCATGGTTCTAAGCTTGGAAATTGCAAATCATTCATTTTCTTTTAAATTAATCTCTCTCTCTCTCTCTCTCTCTCTCTCTCTCTCTCTCTCTCTCTCTCTCTCTCTCTCTCTCTCTCTCTCTCTCTCTCTCTCTTCATTTCCTAATTTATCTTTTTATATTATTTTCTCTTCCTTCGTCTATCTATCTCTTTCCCTCTCTCTCTTCTGTAAATCAATAAAAAAACAACTACATGTTTGATTGCTGAATGGTAATGATGCATTTAACAGTCAAAACCGCCATGCATTTATTGGAATTGAAGCTGATGTGTTGTAAATGAAGTATTATAGGTGTTGCAACATCACTGGTTGCAAAAACATGGGAAAAAATTTGGGATGATCGACGATGAGAGCAAAATACCTCAGCCGTGCTACAGAGTGGGTCATTGAACGCTTATTCATACTGCAAATGCGATCTGCATGTTCAACTCAGGGGTTAACACGACCTACTTGCACGTAGTTGCTGTATTATGATGCACCATTCTCATTACAGTGTTTCTCCTATCATTATTCTGGCCATAAGTTTAGGGGAAGGGAATTGTTTTGTTTTAATTTTCAATTCCCACCAAATGTGATAAATTTGATCAACGTGTGACAAGAAATACAGGATAAAATTTTGGTACAAACCACACACATTAACAAAGAGTTGCCATGGTAAAGGCGAGGGTGTTCTGAAGGTTAAAGAAAACGATGACATTGAGGTGTCTCCAGCAGTGAGTACATTAATTTACAGTAACAGCATTACTAGTTCCACATTTACCCTGCCATGGTAGCGGCTCTCGGGCAGGGTTTGCGTCTGTCCCAATGATGTTTACTTTTACAATACCTCATTCTTATTTACAATATCTTATCTATCTCTCATACAATACTTCTTTCTAATAACAATATCTTTCCTACCTATTTATAATAATACAAATACATGTCTATCTGTCTGTGACTGTGTCTGTCCCAACCATAGCTCCAAAACGGAAGCAGTTAAGAGACCTGACACTTTACATACATATTACATAGGTCCCAAGGTTGTGCACCTTAGTATTACTATTGACCACGGACCCTCGGGTGGTCCGGCAAGAACCAAACAAAGTCTTCCCTGACCAAGATATCGTCACGGCGATTGCGGGAGGTGGCTACGCATGTCAGGGAGGGTAAACTGTGATGGTCAAGATTAAATTAGATTAGATTAGTTAAATTAGATTAGATTGAGGTAGTTACCCGTGTCAGCGAGGACAAACTATTACATTCAAGGTTATATAGTAAAGACCTAACCCGAACGAAACCAGGTAATTTTGCTTGTGTTTTATATAGTAAGACATTATTACCACTATAAGTCGGGGTAATTATTTCCTGTGCGTTCTATTTAATTAACGATACACAAATAGAATGGAGAAAAATAAAATACAAATATACAAACAGAACCACAACAAAGCAGAAAATCTGCGCGTTCCTGGATCCACGAACTATACAGCGAGCGGCGGGATACAGACGTAATTACCGTCCCCCGTCTTTCTTAGTCAATGTTTGTTTCATTAAGGGAAATTAGATTGCGAAGAAGATCTGCACGCACGGACACAGACACTTACATTCCCCCCCCCCCCCCCACACAGAGAACCTACACATACAGTGCATACGTACACACAGGACCCACATATAAAAACACGTGTACAGTCACATGACCTGCACACAAAAACACAAGTGTACACATTACACATACACAAACATACACGTACACAAGACCCACACGTAAACACAGGACTTATAAATGTATACACATACCCACACACAAACAGCACCTTATACATGGCGTAAGAAAGAAGATGAAGAGTAGAGACGAGAAACTATAATATAAAGGGGAAAAGAAGATAGAAGAAATATCAAGAAAGAGAAAACAAAATAGAATAAAGACGAAAATAATATTGCATAGAGTAAAAAAAAATAAGTCTACGGAAAAAATAACATAATGAATAAAAGATAAAATACAAAAAAAAATTATTTCTCATAAGGAGCTATGAGGTAAGGGACAGTCTAGGCCTCTGACACCGTCTGGGTGGAGATGTGGTGTAGTGTCCTCGACCACAAGTAATGGCTTACTTCCGGTATCTTGTGTGTGTGTGTGTTTGTGTGTGTGTGTCTGGAGTAGCACGTCCTGGCGCCTACCAACCATTGCCCCGCTGCCTTGCCGATTTACCTTGGTAGGTGTAAGGCTACGGGAATAAACCCCGAACGAAAAATCTGCGATGGAGACCCGCATTAGGCAGACATGTTTACAGAGCTCCAACAAGACCCCAACTGCTGCATCGGCGGAAGAGATGACACCCATGGGAACCCAACGACTACACCAGTTGATGAAAGGCAATGCTTGATAAATAGGCTACTAAGGCGAAACCCAACAAACTGGGCTATCGGCACTCCATTGTAACTCTCCCTCACCAAAGTCATTCAACACTTGCACCACTGAAACAGGAAAAGGGAGAGCCAAGATGTATGGTTGCAGCCTCACCACATAAATCAACTCACGCACAGCCATCATCCAGCTCATCATCATCAAAACCACTTTACCCAGAAGAGTCCTATGGCAACAAACGAGTGGCGACGGGGACAGGCAGAGATAACTGCCGGGAGTCTCTAGTCACAACTTTGCACAAGGGCGGCACAGATAAGATGGTCGTTAGTGCACTGGGATCCAGGCAGTACTGCAATCCGTTCCAATCTGCGCGACTGAGCAGCCCTTTCGAGGAGTTACTCTGCTCACCCCATATGAGGAGGGGTCTAGAAAAGGTGACTGCCTAAAATAACCAACCTCACTGGGCAACCACAGCCAGTAAGGTCGTCCTTATGCGGTCGAAAACAAAATCAAAATCTCAGTACTTGGACCATTATTATTTATTATATGCATAAACGACATAGATATCGCGGCGTAGACAGCAACATAAGTAAATTTGCTTATGACACTAAAATAGGGCGTGCAATTAAATCTGGCGAGGACTCCGCAAAACTACAGGAAGATCTAAAAAAAACATTTCGAATGGTCTGAAAAATGGCAGATGAAATTCAATGTGGACAAGTGTAAGGCACTTAGTCTGGAAGATGTAAACAGAGAAACCATATATCAGATGAACAGCGAAGTTCTCGAGAAATCCGATTGTAAGAAAGATTTTGGAGTAATGATAAGTAGGAATCTTAAGCCAAGTAAACAATGTGTATTTGCTCGAAGCAAGGTTAATAAAGTACTTGGGTTCATACAAAGGAGTGTTAGTTACAAAACTAGAGAGGTCATCCTGAAACTATATCTTGTGCTTGTGAGACCTCACTTGGATTATGCAGTTCAATTCTGGTCACCGTATTGCAGAATGGATATAGAATCCCTAGAAAGAATTCAGAGGAGAATGACAAGACTAATCCTGGGCATGAGGAACCTCGAGTAGAGACAGGTTAAAGCATCTTAATTTGCACTCCCTCGAGAGACGTAGAGTGAGGGGCGATATGATAGAGGTGTATAAATGGAAGTCAGGGCTAAACAAAGGGGGACATAACAAAGGTACCCAAACTATCCAACCAGAATCGAACTGGTACTAATGGTTTTAAATTAGACAAATTTAGATTTCGGCGAGAACAAGTTACCAAAATATCATCATTAACTTGAATACGCTGGGTAGCTTCAAACATAGGTTGGAAGGATATATAAGCAATAGGGGTTGGGTGTAAACGGGACTGCCCAGTATGGACCAATAGGCCCGCTGCAGTTTCCTCCATTCTTATGTTCTTATGTTCATATAGTCGCTGCATAGAATGTTAGTACCCTTCTGGATACTGGCACACATGAGCGTCCTGAACGAAGAACCGCCCTTGTGGCAAAAGAGCTGGCTAGGTATAATATCAACATAGCAGCCATTAGTTAGTCCCGGCTCCCAGACAAGGGTCAACTCACAGGAAGGGAGACTGGCTATACCTTCTTCTGGAAGGGTAAGCCTGCTGCGGAGAGAAACCACATTGATGGAGTTGGCTTTGCCATCCGGCAACACATCCTACACAGGCTAATCAAATGCCTATTGGGATCAACAAGCGCCTCATGATGCTCCAAGTCCCACTGAATTACTCACTTCATACCTTTTTCATCAGTGCGTATGCCCCAACACTGGATGCAGAGGACGACATCAAGGAGGCCTTTAACGCCGACCTCGACAGAGTGCTGACCTCTATCACCCAAAGAATATAACGTTGTGCTCCTTGGTGACTTCAATGCCAGAGTTGGCTGAGATGCTGACATTTGGCAGGAAAACATCGGGAGAAATGGACTAGGCAAGTGTAATCCCAACGGCTTACTCTTCCTCAGCAAGTGTGCTGCACACAACCTCACTATCACCAACACCTTGTTTAGGCAGGCCGACAAGTTCAAGGGAACGTGGCAACACTCACGATCCAAACACTGTCATCTCATTGACTACATAATTATCAGAGAAAGAGATGTCCTCATCACCCGTGCCATGCATGGCTGATACCTTCCGCAAGAGGAAGGCGGCGGCTCAGCGAGAACTTTGCAATCTAAAGAACGACTGGTTTAAAAATAAAGCATGTGAAATGCAAAAAATAGCAGATCAACACAAGATGCGGGACGTTTTCAATTCCACTAAAGCATTTTATGAGCCAATCACTCGTGGCGCAGTCCCCCTCCGCTCATCCGATGGTATCTCCATAATTAAAGATGATGAAGGCCTCCTTCAGAACTGTTAAGAGCACTACCATTCTCTGCTCAACCAAAAAACCAATGTGGATGTCCTGATTACCCAGCAGGTCCCTCAGCATCCAGAGCTGACCCACCTTAGCTATCCTCCTTCCCTGGATGAGGTAGCTACTACCATCAAAGAGATGAAAAATAACAAAGCCTCAGGGCCTGATGGGATCCCAGGAAAGGTGTATAAGGCAGGAGGACCTCTGCTTAGCAGCCATCTCCACTCTCTCCTGCAGACCAGTCAGACTGTGGCAACTACTGCAGGATCTAGCCGCTGTCCGTAGCTGGCAAGGTTATCGCCCGAGTCCTCCTGAACAGACATTTTCCTGAGGCGGAAAACTTCCTCCCAGAATCTCAATGTGGCTTTAGACCATCACGAGGCACCACTGACATGATCTTTGCTGGCCGTCAGATACAGGAGAAGTGCAGAGAACAGCGTCATGACCTGTACATGGCCTTCATCGACCTAGCCAAGGTCTTCGACTCGGTCAACAGGGAAGCCCTCTGGTGGACCTGCAACCGTTTTGGCTGCCCACCAAAATTCAACGCCATTGCGAAGCAACTCCACGATGGCATAAACGACAGTGTTCTGCACAATGGCACCCAGTCTGAGTTCTTCCCCATCCAAACGGGGGTGAAACAAGGATGTATACTGGCAACAACTCTCTTTCCATTTTCTTGGCTACCTTCCTTACTCGTGCCAGGGTCAATTTAGCCGGCGGGGTGGGCATAGCTTACCAAATGAAGGGTCTTTTGAACATAAGACGACTGCAGGTAGGAACAAAGGTGTCGGCAGCTTCCATTACTGAGCTTCAGTGTGCAGACGACCTCACCCTTGTCGCTCACACTGAACGTGACCTACAGGAGACCCTGAACACCTACGCAGACGCGTATGCACTTTTCGGCCTTGAGGTGAATGTACATAAGACTCAGATTCTCTTTCAGCGTGCCACTGGTTCAGCCACGCCTCCACCATCCATCCAGCTTATCGGTACTACCCTCTCTAAAGTTAATCACTTTCGGTATCTTGGCCACTCACCTGTCCACTACCGCGGACTTCGATGAAGAGATTCAGCAACAGATTAGATGTGCATCTCAAACCTTTGGCAGACTCCGAAACCGTGTCTTTAGCTGTAGGGAGCTGAAATTATTTACAAAATTACACGTATCTGGAGCAGTGGTCCTCCCCACCCTGCTATATGGCAGTGAGACATGGGTCACATACAGGAGGCACATCAAGGCACTTGAAAACTTTCATCAACGTAGTCTACGTTCCATCCTCCGAGTTCGCTGGAAAGACAAGATAACAAATGCCAGTATTCTTGCTGACACCAACTGTAATGATTGTTTATCAGACCATAGCTTACAGCCCAGAGAAGAACAGCATATATATAACAGGAACCCATGTAGGTTGACACACCCTACAGTGAGATGAAGACCTGACCCAGGAGAGGTCACGGCCACTAGGTACCTGAGTTAACCCGGCGTTATGACCGTGTTATTGAAGAAGCTACACCTGGACAAGCTGTCCAGACCTCACCCAAGAGAGGTCAGTCTCATTGACCCAGAGTCCTCACCGCCACGCGATTAGCTTAACCCGGCGACATGACCGTGTTAAAGAAACCACACCTAGCCAAGACACACCTGGGTTGTAATAATTTGGAAGCATTACCGACCGGCAACATGACCAAGCACCTGGACAAACACAGCCGTCCAGATCTAACCAGTTTAGTGTTAATTAGGAGAGGTCATCTGCCGGCTCTCCTCCAATATAAAGGCCCTGCAGCTCCTTCCACGGGGCATTGACTGCTGGACCCGGAGCTGTGAAGACTTGCCTCTTCTGCTGCATGTTTGAGCAGTCTGCAACTTCGTTGTGATAGGACACTCAATCCTAGTGATTGTACTTACCCAACATAGTGACGGTGCAATTACCATCACAGATTGTACGAAACATTCCAACTTCTGAAAACATATATTTGGGCTCCCCAAATTTTGACTACTACCAGTGCGTCTACGTCCTGGATTGGCCAATCAGTGGTGCCCCACGGTGGCGTGATACATGCACGTTGACTGCGGTGCTCTGATTGGCTAACCAAACGTGGCGTGGTAGGGAGACTGTCTCTACTTTCTAAGTCCTCTTCTTTCCTTTTTTTCATCCCTCTCATGCACTCCGTTCTTTGAACGGGAGGCGGGACTTAGCGATACAGTCGATCCGGCAAGGGAACCTGTGATAGTGCAGGGCACCCCTTGTCCGGGGGTCACCGGTAGGTGGCAACTTTTTAAACATAATTATAGTCACAGGTAACCTGGGCGCAGAACCCTACGAGCCCGACGCCCGTCCAAGATGGGGGGGGGGGGGGGGGTCACTGCTCCCAGGCAGGAGCCCTGTGTTATAGGTAGGATTGTGATGTAATCAAGGAAGATGACTTCAAGCCTTAGAATTAAACATAGAGATAAGGGACACTCTATTGGAAGAGGAAAAGTGGCAGAAATCACTTACAACAAATTGCAAGTCCCACTAACAAGAATATTTAGCACCAACGAAGGTTTCAAAGTAATCTGTAAAGATGACTTCGACTCAGACAAAATCCTCTCAAAAGAAGCCAGAGATGTATTTTACAATGAAGGACTTGTTGTTGTCATGCCACTAAATCAAAAAGCAAAAAGATCAGTTTTCGTTCGTCAAGTCGACCAAGAGATCGGGAGGAAGACATCTGAAGATCTGAAAGATGAACTGGAACGCCAAAACAGTTGGATGAAGATCGAGGAAGTCATCAAGATAAAAGACTACACTCATGTTTTCAAGATTACCTTCGAAGAAGTTTCAATGGCTGAAAAAGTATTACAACAGGGCTTTCTAATATTTAACATGTCAGTAACACCTCATCAAATAAAGAAGGAAACATCATCAGTCAGCAAACTTGCTTTTCCTGTTATAAATATGAAGAACACACAGCGAGAGAATGTCCAGAAAAAGAGAAAAAGTACTGCTCAGATTGTGCGGGCGACGACCATACCTACACTGAATGTAAGAACACACATGTTGGCTGTCTCAACTGTAAGAGAAACGGGAATGCATACATAGGACACAGGGCGTTAGCAGTGGCATGCCCAATAAAAAAACACATGATAAAGTACAAGGAACAAGAAACAAGGAAAAAGGAACAAGAAAAGAAGGATACGACATACGTCGAAATAGCCAAGAGAGCGGTCCAAGAGGCTCACAGACCAGAATCCACCATATTAAACTTAAGTGAACCAATACATGACAAGGGAATGATCAGTATGATCCATGCACATCTGCACAATATCATTGCACCCGGATCATACAATGAGGAGTTAAGGAAAATGTTTAAATTGAATAACCTACCAGAGATGATATTCCCAGAGAATCCAGAATCCAAAAAACTGTTTCAGGCAACATACTCAAGCGAACTGAGAGAAAGACTACAGCTAGACAAACAAAGGTTTGAGCAAGGAGCAACAGCTGATACACAAAGAACACAAGTGACTGATAGAGATCCCAGACAAATGACTAGAAGTGACAAAGAGAAGATAGAAATAACAAAAGGACAGACTACAAGACAAAGGATAAGGAGGAGAGAAGATAAGGTGGAGACTGATCACAATATACAACCTGAATCTGCTGAAGATATTGGATTAAAAGTTATTACCACAACAAAACATGGAATCCCAACATCGAGACCAACAGGAGGGACAATAGTAAAAAACTGTGAAGGAGGGATATACAAGTGGACATATCAAGAAAAATCCCGAAGTGAAGATTACGTCTGGTCACTAATCACTATGGACAAACTAAAGATTACGACCAATGACTTTAAAATAGTAAACCCGTCAGAGTTTAGAAGAGTCAGAAGCGGGAAACAGGACGATAGGTCTCCACTCCAACTGCCACAATCCAAGTATAAGAAATAATGGACAACAGACAAACAGTAAGAACTTTAAGAATAATACAACACAACGTAAGAAACTGGAAGACCGAGAGAATTAACCTAAGTAATATATATCAAGAAATTGACCCTGACATTATACTAATAAACATTCACGGTGAGACAGACAACAACAACATTTCTTTAACTATTATGTAAACCAAAGAAATAAATCGGGCGAGAAAAATGACGGAGTAGCTATAGCGGTTAAAAGAAACATAAAATTTAAACTACTCGATGACTTCCAGGATGAATTTCCAGCAATAAAAATAAATACAACTCAAGGAGACGTAATCATTGCTACTACTTATCTGCCACCGAGACGACCCTACTTACCTATAGAAGACCTATTAAAATTGGCTAACAACAGTCATCCGATGTACATCTTAGGAGACTTTAACGCCAGACACAGGATTTTCGACAATACAAATAATAACGCCGTGGGAAACGCCCTTAATCAATTAATAAACCTAGGGAAAATCAATCATCTAGGTCCTAACTTCCCAACCTGGAGAAATCACAATACACAATCGACACCAGACAAAATTTTTACCAACAACAAAGCCTTTTTCAATTACCATATAAAACAAGGACCTCTCATAGGCAGTGACCATCTGCCAATTATACTAACACTGTCAACAAGCCCCATACAGATACCAATAAAAAAGAGGCTGAAAATGAGTAAAACAGACTGGGACAGCTTCAAAGACGACTTAGGTAATCACCACCCTATTAACCTACAAGGGAAAACAACAGAAGACATAGACTCAGAAATGGACAGACTGCACTCAGCAATAAAAAACATCTATAACCAAACACACTCCTACGTCACACTTTAGAACATTACCCAACAACAGACTACCAGAAGAAGTTAAATTAATCCAAACCCATTACAATGAAATAAACAGGTATATGGAAAGACACGGCAGTAACAGATGGCTATATACGACACAGACAGCACTACAGAGAAAATTAAGAGACGCATGTAAGGAAGCAAACAATAAAAAATGGAATGATATTATAATGACGGCTGACAAGACTAAAGACACAAAAACATTTTGGACTTCCATAAACAAGATGATGGGGCATAACAAGCAAAAAACACCATACAGTAAAGACCAAAATGGAACCAAATTGCGCGAGGAAAATGAACAAGAGTCAGCATTCAAAAGGGAATGGGTAAAAGTTTTTAAAATATCAGATGAGGAAAATGAAGATTTTGATAGTGAACACGAAGAAAGGATAGAAGACGAAATGGGAAGACACATCATAGAATCAACCCAAAGCAATATATTACCTAATAATCAAATAATAACCATGGGAGAAATGATGCACTGTCTGAGGAAGTTCAAGGAAAAAGCCCCCGGGCTCACAGGTATTACACGAAACATGATCATGAATCTACCTGAAAACATCTTAAAAACACTATTAAATATTTATAACGCATGCTTAATAACCGGTTACTTTCCAGACAAACTAAAATATGCTAAAATGATATTTATTCCCAAGGAGGGTAAGGACAATAAGGAAACTACTGGAAAAAAAATTTAAAATCAAGACTTATATCCTTTTTAACACAACAGGGGAAAACTAACAATAGACAACATGGATTTATGCCCAATAGAAATACCCTAACTGCAATAGCTACAATAACGGAAATAATTGCAATATAAAAAAGCAAGGGGAACCAGATCAATATAATTTTAAGGGACGTTTCTAAGGCTTTTGATAAAGTTTGGCATTTAGGCTTAAAATATAAAATATTAAAATTGGGACTTAACGAATACTTGCTAAGAATATTGTGTAACTATTTAGATGATAGGAGAGCACAAATTCAAATTGGAAACTTTATGGGAACTATGTTTAATCTTGAGAGTGGAGTACCTCAAGGAGGATGCCTTTCTCCAACACTATATACAATTTATACCTCAGACACACCTCAACCTACCCCCTTTAGCACTCTACACGGTAAGAGCGATAAAAAAATACAAATGATTTTGAGAAAAAATGGAAAATCAGGACAAATAAGAACAAATTCAAGATAATACCAATAGCCAAGATCAAAACAAGTCCAGTAATAGTCGACCAGGAACTATACCCATACGACACTGAAGGCAGGATGCTTGGACTAAAACTAACAAAAAGAGGATATATAACATACTTAAAAGATAAAGAACGACAGGCAAGAATAAGATTATCAACAATAAAACGCTTTAAGAACCTTAGCATTAATAACAAAAGAAAGATTTATATTGCCCTTGTCAAATCAATTATGGACTACCCACCCATCCCATTGAACACTCTTAGTAAAACGAGCATTAAAAGGTTACAAATAGTACAAAATATAGCCCTCACATTTATATATAACATAAAATATACAGACCACATCAATAATGAACAGCTACACAAGAGAGCAAATTTCCTAGCAATCAATGTAGAAATACACAACAAAGCCGCAAATATTTGGAAAAAAGTGACTGAACTTAACACAGAAACTTACCAAAACTGGGTAAATAATATAGACAACGAAGAATTCCAAGAACACAGTTGGTTTAAATCAGCCAGGAAGAAAGCAATTGAACCATCTCCTGCCCCAATATACACATAAAACATTAATAGAGAGAATAAAAGATGAGAGTGACCTACCAGCTCCACTAAGAACCTGGCAGGCCTCTCCATACAGTGTACCTTTAGACTAACACAACTAACACCTAACTAACACCTTAGCAAAAAAAAAAAAGAAAAAAAAGGTGACTACCCTCCCAGTTCACAAGGACCTGGGACAGCTCACTAACTCCAACCATAAATAAAAATATAATAATAAGCAGCACTATATAAATAAACCAATATTAATACAAAGGTCTGACGACCCAAGGGAGCAGAACAAAGATAAAACACCAATAGGAAAGATGAAGCGATCTGGTTGAGCCCAGATTCTTTCTACCACTTTTTCTTCAACCCCTAATAATCTTCTTTCTCCTCATAACTAATGACTCCGTACCGTACACTGGGCATTACCTTCACATCACTGAAGACAGAAGACGGAGTCACGCTCGTCACTAGTCGAGGTCGGAAGGGAGACTTCCCTACTTAGCACCACGTCTTCAGCTAGCAGAGTCTCCCATAGGAGACAAAGTCCGGCAGCACCCGCTGGGCCCCCCTCAGGTCACACTTGAGTCATTGTCACAGCTATCCATAGGGTGAGTTACTTATGGTGGGAAGTGTATTCATTTTATGTTTATGTCCGAGAGTCAGTGTCTCGTAACGTAAATATAATGTTCTAGTAACTTCGATATAATGTGTCTGTGTCACTGAGCGAATAATAAATAGCTTTACTTAGAATTGGTGCTTAAAAACATTTACAGTTAAATAACTAATCGGCCACGCTACCAAACTTCCTCACTTTCCAATCCTACAACTAAATATTCTATCTATACTTACACTTAAATCCCCCTCATTACACAACTGTAAAAGCATAGAGGCTACCATTATCTACGAACAACTACGCTGGACTGGCCATGTTACCCGCATGGTCGACAGTAGACTGCCAAAGCAGCTACTTCACAGTCACCTAACGAATAGTAAACATAACACTGGCGGGCAACTGAAAAGGTATAAGGATATTCCGAAGAAAAACCTGAAAAGGTGTCAGATCGACCCCCCCCCCCCCCCCCTCACCTGCGAGACGATTACTCCACACCGTAACGCTTGGAGGAGCACCACACAAGGTGTCAACACTCTCGAATTAGCTCGACTGCATACCGAAACAGGCAAGCGCCAACGCTGGAAAAACGGTGACGTCGCCTCTCCCGCACTAAATGTACCCCTCCAGATGTGCAACATCTATGAACGACCCTGCCGGCCCCGTATCGGTCTCTTTAGTCACCTCAGAACTCACCAACGTAGGTGACATCCCTAATAACTCATATCATTGCATCATAGCTGGATGATCGTCATGCCCGATTCCGAATGACAGCAAAGTATTTGTGAGAGAGAGAGAGAGAGAGAGAGAGAGAGAGAGAGAGATAAAATCTGTATAACTATCGTTTGGAGCGGGGTGAAGGTGTGAGCGCATGTTGAGTTACTTAATTAAAGTAGGGGAAATTATATGGAACAAAATTGGGGTCGAAACTACACTACAACCATAGTAACATCAACCTGGTCCTCCAAACCAATGGAGAATAAAAGTATCATCGGAACAGCTGCAGAACAAAATACACCAGTAATGCCACGACTCCCCCCCCCCCCCCCTAGAAAACTAATTATTAAACAAGTGATAACTTCTTCAAATATAATTTTCTGTAGATTTAATTTGGAAAATTTTGCTCCCAGTTGTCATTCGTGAATTCAGTTTAAGGAGAAAACTGACAGGATTTTTTTGCATGTAACACCAACAAACAACGTAATATATATTGTGTCCACTGTTTACCTTATCATCACAAACATAACCATCGGCTGAAACAAGAATTTTATTTTTCGCTGTTGATTGCAAGTTGATTGATGTGTTAATCGTACACAAGCTGGCGATAACTGGCACAATTTGCACTACTATCAATTATATAACATTTAATGCAAGAAGAAAATTTATATAACTCGTTGGTGTGTTTATATATACAGTACAGTACAGTACAGTGTGTTTCGGAAATACGTTTCATAATTCGAGGGTTGTATTCCTAAGACATACACAAGGATAAAATTTATCCATATATATATATATATATATATATATATATATATATATATATATATATACATATATATATATATATATATATATACATATATATATATATATATATATACATATATATATATATATATATATATATATATATATATATATATATATATATATATATATATATATATATTTATTTAGGGAATGTATTCTACAACTGAGAGCATTCAAACTAGAATTGCCTAGTACGGTACATCACCCGATAAGAAAGACGAAGACACATGATGATTTAACTGTGTAATAAAAGGCTAGTATATGACCTACATCTGAAGATTTTTACATTGTATGTGCAGTGGAAGTGGTGAGACGGAAGGAAAACTGTATAGATGAGAAGTGAGAGAAATATAATAGGTGAATAGTAATAAAGTGTTATTGAATGGATTCTTCATGGAGTAGGGGCGCGGGCGCGATAGACCGTGACGTGTAGTGTGACTGAGGGATGGGATGGATGGACCAGGTTTTAGTGGTCCATCGACCATGGAAATCGCCGCAGAAAAGAGAAAGAAGGAAGCAGATGGCGTGACATACAGGGAAGGTAAGGGAGACGTAAGGAACTTGTCACTGATGAAGTAAATAGATTTAGATTGAATTTTGTGTAATAGTCATAAAGAGAGGTTGTATGGCTGTCAAGTGAGAACGAGTCAAAATAAGGATATTGACACTAATGGTTGGTAAAAGGGGAATGTTACTGAATATAAGGAGATACTGATAATTATCTTGTTTGTGACACAGGGTCTTAGTTTAATATTGTTGTGATGTATCTTGGGGAATGAGGCAGCAGATGGCCTTGCCAAGACTGGCTGCAAAAAGGTCACACCTGACCACGTTGTTCCTCGAACACTTTTACAGCTTTGGACCCAAATTCGCCGCAAACAGAGAGAAGCTCGGGAAGCAGCCATCCCCCTGGACTCCCCGCCCACCTGGTAAGATGTCCTCCGTAAACTTCCTGACCTCTCGTATGTCTAAGGGAAAGGGTCGCGGAAAGGGGACGTGATTGCTGCCCGTATCATTATTGGGTATGACTTTGCTTGGGAGATTGGTATCCCCGCATCCCCTGAGCAACGCTCTTGTGCATTATGCAGAAGACCCGACAGCAGCACCCTTATCCACTATCTCCTAAGATGTCCCCACACACAACGCTTCCGTGACGCCTGCTGGACCACCACTCCACGACCCCCTGAGGGAGACACGATGATCCTCCCCATACTGGCCAGATATTATGTAAATAACATTGATTATCTGTCAAAGGAACATCCTTCCTTCCTTAGGCTTTAGTAAGCCCCTTTATAATATTTATACTGTATATACTTTTCACACTTGCCAGATGCTTCTGGTGTCATTGTACAGGGGTACCTAGTGACAGCACTAGGATCCCGCTTCCTCTATCAAGGAATAAGCAATTGAAATTGAAATTTGAATTGTTGTGAGGCTCTAACGATCTACTGGCTGATTTACTCAAGGGTGGCCACACTTTTGTGCAGGTTTGTGTCACCAACAGAAGACTATGTTGCTGGAGAGGTTGGTGGAGAGGCCATCCCATCAATATGGAGTATCACACACACACACACACACACACACACACACACACACACACACACACACACAGACATACACGGTACTCTCACACATCCACTCTTCATAAACACTTTCCCTAAACCCCCTCATTCTCAAGTGTTGTCTTGAACTGTACATCCTAAACCTACTTCCTCAACCCCTCTACCTAAATTTCCTAAGCCTCCTCCCATCCTTAACAAAGTTCCGTGATTAATAGATCCAGCCAATGAGAAGTCAAGATGGGTTAACGACACCATTAATATGGATGTCGATATATAGTTGCAAGTTAAATACGTAGACGCTGTTGTGTGGAAAAGGGAAGGGAGAGAACGCGTGAGGAGGGCAGGGGAAGGGACACGTATCTTGGGAGGAGAGAGGGTGGTTATGGCTTTAATAACCAAAACAATTATAATCCAATAAATCAAAATACAATTACCGTCACACACACACACACACACACACACACACACACACACATGTATTAGCCTCTGTCACATTAATATTATATAAATATGGGCTAAGGACATATATTCATTATATACATTCTATCACCCAGACTATTGAGCATACAGCTACATAAGCATTTGTTCTGTCACACCTCCTAGAGTGGATAGCCCATAAACATTTGTTCTTTCACACCTACTCGAGTGTTGAAGGGTGGGTTACTCTCCAACCACCAGGCACCAGACTCAACAGAGTACGGCCCAGTTCCCCCGGTTCACAGCCCAGCACGATAAACTAAAGTCGTGTCGTGAGACCAGCTCTCCAGGCTGTACCTCTCTCTAATTATATCAGCTAATTACAAGCTAATAGCTAATGCTCATTAGTCTGTCAATACCAAATAATTGTACAGACATTACTACCCAATATAACTAGAAAATCACCACGTGTGTTTACATTAAACCAAGGAAAAACGAGTGAAGAGAACAGTACCTGTGTGTCTTGTTTAACTTACAAGCTAAGATAATTACAAGTACAACCCAGGACAGCTGTGACGATTTCAACTATCAACCAATCTACGACTGTATCAAAGGTGACACGCTGTGAGATTACCTGATATCTCACTCAGCTGCATCAAAGGTACTAGCAACTAACCTACACTCATTCAGGCAAGTGTTAACAAGTGAGATAATTCGATATCATACCACAGCTAAAACAAACAAACACACACACACAAACACACGCACACAAACACACACACACACGCACACACACACGCACACACACACACACACAACTAAAATTGCTTTTTAATAAGCATCACATATCAGACAGCATCACCACAACAATAAAAGAACACACTACTCTGACACAACCTTTGACATTTTTCACAAAGGCCTGTAAAAAAAACCCGAAACAACTTTGAACGACCTCATCCAAACACCCAACAAAAAACGTTTTGTTCTCGCCACAAACATTTACAAACAGGGACCCGGAAGTAATCATCTCCCTCACAATTCTGGCGTTATTTTTCCACCTGACTAACCACCAGTCTTTATATTTGTACTACAGTCTTAAAGTAATTGTAACGCCATTTAGTTACCACGTATCATGGGGGTGTAGCTGGAGTAGAGATGTATCATGGGGGTGTAGCTGGAGTAGAGATGTATCATGGGGGTATAGCTGGAGTAGAGATGTATCATGGGGGTGTAGCTGGAGTAGAGATGTATCATGGGGGTGTAGCTGGAGTAGAGATGTATCATGGAGGTGTAGCTGGAGTAGAGATGTATCATGGGGGGTGTAGCTGGAGTAGAGATGTATCATGGGGGTGTAACTGGAGTAGAGATGTATCATGGGGTGTAGCTGGAGTAGAGATATATCAGGGGTGTGTAGCTGGAGTAGAGATATATCAGGGGTGTGTAGCAGGAGAAAGCAATATCAGGGGTGTACCAGGAGCAAGACTTATCAGGGGGTGTACCGTATGTGTGTGCGGTGGGTCAGTGGGGTTCATGACACACTGTGGGGGCTCCTCCCTCAACTGGCCACCTCCTTTTGTTCCCCCATTAACCATTTTTCTTCCTCACTCCTTTCCCCCTAATTTTTCTCTTTCTCCCTTTACACCTTATCTTTCTTACCCCCATCTTTACCTCTCTTGTCTCCCACTTTTCTTTCTCCTTATCCACTTTCCCCCCCACATTTTTTCACTTTCACCCCATACACTCTTCCACTTTCACCTCCACATCCTTCCACTTTCACCCCCACAGCTTTCCATTTTCATCCCATATCCTTGCACTTTCACCCTACATCCTTGCACTTTCACCCTCACACACACACACTTTCACCCCTACATCCTTCCACTTTCACCCTCACACACATACACACTTTCACCCCCACATCCTTCCACTTTCACCCCGATATTCTCTCCCTTTCCCGAGTTGTCCCAGACCTATAACGGTGACCAAGTCTGTGTCTTTTATAGTCAACACACATACTTTTCAAAAAAAAATGTTATTACCAATACCTGGAAAATAAGTCGATCAATCAAGGTCTTCGGGTTGGTGACCATGGCCCTCGACTCCAATCATCTTTCCACGATAAATCTTTTAACACAATTTTTTTTGTTATAATGACTAAATTACTATTCTATAGACTCAATTAAGCTTATATGTATGACAAACACACTCTGACTTTTTTTGTTTCGCTTCACGCCTCTGTACAACGAAAATAAAAATAAAATATCCTGGGGCCGTTAAAACTCCATTACGCAGTCATACACAGCAGTCCTTTTAATCCTGACACAATTGAAAGATTTTTGGGGGGGATTTGTTCAAATAGGGGAGGACGATTTCTTCTTTATCCTTCTCGCAACGGAGGATCAAAGGACTCCGGCGGTAGGGTTACACAGGTCATGTTTTTTTTAACCTCACTGTGTTCCGATGATCCCGTCTACAGATGTCATCCACCAAGGTAAATTGACATATATCAAGTTCACGATCATTTGCTGTCCCCCATTTTTCTTACTTCTTCTGCCCTCCCTCTCAACCCTCCACCTTTCCTCCTCAATTATTATCAGCCATCCCTCTTTCCAGTCCCCCTTCCATCTCCCCTCTTTCCTGGAACCTATAATAAATATCTTCATTAATAAGGATGGCCACATAGTAGTTCCCAGAAGTGTTACATAATGTCTGCTCCACTCTTTATCTTGTTTTTGTATTTGTCTGCTGTAGTTCTGCTCTTTTTTGTGCGTAAATTTGATCTCCTGTGTTATATTGTCATGTCTGTTCCACGTAAATCAAAATATCAGCTTAACCCGTCCATGATTCTACCTCACTATAGGTCAAGATCACTGTTATGCCGAGGCCTATAATATTCAGGTGGCTGGGCTGAGTGATATGTGTATAAAGTCAGCGTTACACGAGCAGCTAAATTGGCAATATGAAGGACGAGGTGTTAGAGCTAAGGAAGGAGATGAAGGCATTTATAAAGGAACAAGACAAGACTGATCTACACTTCTACTCCACCAAGTCAAGAGCGCAGTTTTGTTTGACCTGCCTGTCTGACAGCACTAGTGAGCTGAACAGCACTCTCCAGGGCCAAGAGTAGAACATTATAATGTATCCAGATTTCACCAAGACTTTCATCGCCAAAGTCAACCTGTGGGAATGAGAAATCGGAGAACGCAATCCAGTTTTCTTCCACCGGCTGACAGACGTTCTCACCGAAGACCCCATGTGTGACGGATGTAAGGAGGTGTGTGTGTGTGTGGGGGGGGGGGGGAGGTGAGGTGAGTGTGTGGGAGGTGAGGTGAGTGTGTGGAAGTGAAGTGTGTGTGTGTGGGGGGAGGGGGAGAGGTGAGGTGTGTGTGTGGAAGTGAAGTATGTGTGTGTGTGTGGGGGGGGGCGGAGAGAGGTGAGGTGTGTGTGTGGAAGTGAAGTATGTGTGTGTGTGTGTGTAAGTGAAGTGAAGTGTGTGTGTGTGGGGGGGGGGAGAGAGGTGAGGTGTGTGTGTGTGTGTGTGTGTAAGTGAAGTGAAGTGTGTGTGTGTGGGGGGGGGGGGAGAGAGATGAGGTGTGTGTGTGTGTGTGTGTGTGTGGAAGTGAAGTGAAGTGTGTGTGTGTGTGTGTGTGTGTGTGTGTGTGTGTGCGAAACTGAAGTGTGAGATGTGTGTGTGTGGGTGAGTGTGTGTGTTGGGGTGAGGTGAGTGTGTGGGGGATGAGGTGAGTGTGTGGGGGATGAGGTGAGTGTGTAGGGGGATTGAGGTTTGTGTGAAGGGGGTGTGGTTTGTGTGAGGGGGGTGAGGTGTGTGTGTGAGGGGGGGTGAGGTGTGTGTGTGAGGGGGGGGTGAGGTGTGTGTGTGAGGGGGGGGGTGAGGTGTGTGTGTGAGGGGGGTGAGGTGTGTGTGTGAGGGGGGTGAGGTGTGTGTGTGAGGGGGGTGAGGTGTGTGTGTGAGGGGGTTGAGGTGTGTGTGTGAGGGGGTTGAGGTGTATGTGGGGATGAGGTGTGTGTGGGGGTGAGGTGTGTGTGTGGGGGTGAGGTGTGTGTGGGGGGTGAGGTGTGCGTGGGCGTGAGGTGTGTGTGTGTGTGTGTGTGTGTGAGGTGTGTGTGTGTGAGGTGTGTGTGGGCGTGAGGTGTGTGTGTGGGCGTGAGGTGTGTGTGTGGGCGTGAGGTGTGTGTGTGGGCGTGAGGTGTGCGTGTGGGCGTGAGGTGTGTGTGGGGGTGAGGTGTGCGTGTGGGCGTGAGGTGTGTGTGGGCGTGAGGTGTGTGTGGGGATGAGGTGTGTGTGGGGATGAGGTGTGTGTGGGGGTGAGGTGTGTGTGGGCGTGAGGTGTGTGTGGGGGGTGAGGTGTGTGTGGGCGTGAGGTGTGTGTGTGTGTGAGGTGTGTGTGTGTGTGTGAGGTGTGTGTGTGGGCGTGAGGTGTGTGTGTGGGCGTGAGGTGTGCGTGTGGGGGTGAGGTGTGCGTGTGGGCGTGAGGTGTGTGTGGGGGTGAGGTGTGTGTGGGCGTGAGGTGTGTGTGGGCGTGAGGTGTGTGTGGGGATGAGGTGTGTGTGGGGATGAGGTGTGTGTGGGGGTGAGGTGTGTGTGGGGGTGAGGTGTGTGTGGGGGTGAGGTGTGTGTGAGGGAGGTGAGGTGTGTGTGGGGGCGTGAGGTGTGTGTGTGGGCGTGAGGTGTGTGTGGGGGTGAGGTGTGTGTGAGGGAGGTGAGGTGTGTGTGGGGGTGAGGTGTGTGTGAGGGAGGTGAGGTGTGTGTGGGGGTGAGGTATGTGTGGGGGTGAGGTGTGTGTGTGGGGTGGTGAGGTGTGTGTGGGGGAGGTGAGGTATGTGTGGGGGTGAGGTGTGTGTGTGGGGGTAAGGTGTGTGTGGGGGTGAGGTGTGTGTGGGGGTGAGGTGTGTGTGTGGGGGTGAGGTGTGTGTGGGGGGGAGGTGAGGTGTGTGTGGGGGTGGTGAGGTGTGTGTGGGGGGAGGTGAGGTGTGTGTGAGGGAGGTGAGGTGTGTGTGAGGGAGGTGAGGTGTGTGTGTGGGCGTGAGGTGTGTGTGTGGGGGTGAGGTGTGTGTGGGGGGGAGGTGAGGTGTGTGTGGGGGTGGTGAGGTGTGTGTGGGGGAGGTGGGTGTGTGTGGGGGGGAGGTGAGGTGTGTGAGGGGGGGAGGTGAGGTGTGTGAGGGGGGGAGGTGAGGTGTGTGGGGGGGGAGGTGTGTGAGGGAGGTGAGGTGTGTGTGGGGGTGAGGTGTGTGTGTGGGGGTGAGGTGTGTGTGGGGGTGTGGTGTGTGTGGGGGTGAGGTGTGTGTGTGGGGGTGAGGTGTGTGTGTGGGCGTGAGGTGTGTGTGTGGGCGTGAGGTGTGTGTGTGGGCGTGAGGTGTGTGTGTGGGGGTGAGGTGTGTGTGTGGGGGTGAGGTGTGTGTGGGGGGGAGGTGAGGTGTGTGTGGGGGGGGGAGGTGTGTGAGGGGGGGAGGTGTGTGAGGGAGGTGAGGTGTGTGAGGGAGGTGAGGTGTGTGTGGGGGTGAGGTGTGTGTGTGGGCGTGAGGTGTGTGTGGGGGTGAGGTGTGTGTGAAGGAGGTGAGGTGTGTGGGGGGGAGGTGAGGTGTGTGAGGGGGTGAGGTGTGTGTGTGGGGGTGAGGTGTGTGTGTGGGCGTGAGGTGTGTGTGGGGGTGAGGTGTGAGTGGGGGGTGAGGTGTGTGTGGGGGTGAGGTGTGTGTGAGGGAGGTGAGGTGTGTGTGGGGGTGAGGTGTGTGTGAGGGAGGTGAGGTGTGTGTGGGGGTGAGGTGTGTGTGTGGGGGTGAGGTGTGTGTGTGGGGGTGAGGTGTGTGTGGGGGGGTGAGGTGTGGTGGGGGGTGAGGTGTGTGTGGGGGGGAGGTGAGGTGTGTGGGGGGGGGTGAGGTGTGTGAGGGGGTGAGGTGTGCGTGGGGGGTGAGGTGTGTGTGGGGGGGGAGGTGAGGTGTGTGAGGGGGTGAGGTGTGCGTGGGGGGTGAGGTGTGTGTGGGGGGGAGGTGAGGTGTGTGTGGGGGTGAGGTATGTGTGGGGGTGAGGTGTGTGTGAGGGAGGTGAGGTATGTGTGGGGGTGAGGTGTGTGTGTGGGGGTAAGGTGTGTGTGGGGGGAGGTGAGGTGTGTGTGGGGGGAGGTGAGGTGTGTGAGGGGGAGGTGAGGTGTGTGAGGGGGAGGTGAGGTGTGTGTGAGGGAGGTGAGGTGTGTGTGGGGGTGAGGTGTGTGAGGGGGTGAGGTGTGCGTGGGGGAGGTGAGGTGTGCGTGGGGGAGGTGAGGTGTGCGTGGGGGAGGTGAGGTGTGTGTGGGGGTGAGGTGTGGTGTGTGGGGGGGTGAGGTGTGTGTGTGGGGGGGTGAGGTGTGTGTGTGGGGGGGTGAGGTGTGTGTGTGTGGGGGGGTGAGGTGTGTGTGTGTGTGGGTGAGGTGTGTGTGTGTGTGTGTGGGTGAGGTGTGTGTGTGTGTGTGGGTGAGGTGTGTGTGTGTGGGTGAGGTGTGTGTGTGTGGGTGAGGTGTGTGTGTGTGTGTGTGGGTGAGGTGTGTGTGGGGGGGTGAGGTGTGTGTGGGGGGGTGAGGTGTGTGTGGGGGGGTGAGGTGTGTGTGGGGGGGTGAGGTGTGGGGGTGAGATGTGTGTGGGGGTGAGGTGTGTGTGGGGGTGAGGTGTGTGTTTGTGGGAGGTGAGGTGTGTGTGTGGGGGGGGTTACGTAGTGGTTTGGTTGGAAGCAAAGTGAGAAATAACGAGGAAAATTGCGATGAAAAAATCAATGGTGTAATGTTAGGGTATTGTTAAGTTAAGTTGGATTAACATTTCATTAGGATGTTAGTTAGGCAAGATTAGAATTAGTTCGATCAGGTTAGTTTAATATCAGGTAGATTAGGTTAGTGTTAGACTAGGTTTGGTTGATATTGTTAATGCTAGGTCAAATTTATATTGGATAGGCTAGGTTAATTTAATGTTAGGTTAGGTTAAGTTACCATAAGACTGAAGTGAATTCAATGTCATATTATGTTAATATTAAACAGATTCGATTTACTTGCAATACTCCTATTTATACAGTAGAGATAATTTTATTTTTCTTTGATATAAAATCTGATTTACGAAACCTAATACTGACCAAAAAATCCGAGGCCTGCACTTGAATAGAAAAAAAAATCCCTTACAGAAAAATCGCTTTCAGTCAGGTCAGGAGAGGCAGGTGTTACAGCTGACTTGATACACCCCTAAATTTCCCGTCCAGGACTGTCGTGAGGAGTAAGCGAGAGATTGGCCAAGACATCTATCATCTCTTGAGGAAGGTGGAAATTGATGACACTGAGGGTGGAGTGCGGGAGGAGGGGGAGGGGAAAGGAAGGAGAAAGGGGGAAAGAGAGGGGGAGGAAAGACGACGGAGTGAGAGGGGAGAGGGGTGGGGAAGACGGAGTGAGAGGGGAAGAAAGACGGAGTGATAGAGGAGGAAAGGAGGAGAGGGGGAAGAAAGGGGGAGAAGTGGAGGAAAGAAAGAGAAAGTGTGTGAGGAGGAAAGAAGAGGGGGGATAGTACAGAGAAGCGGTGAGAGGAGAGTGAGGGGAGGAAAGTGGGAGGAGGTAGAGGGAGTAGGTGATGAAAGGAAAGATAGGTGGATGGAGAGAAGAAAGGGAGAAGGGGGGAGGAGAGGGGTAGGAAGGAGATGTGGATAGGAAGGAGGAGGGAAGAGACGATTAGGGAAAGGAGGAAGAGGGTGAATGAGACAGGGGAAAGGAGGAAGAGGGTGAATGAGACAAAGTAGAGATGGAAGAGAAGGAAAAAATGGAAGGTGGGTAGAAAGGAGAAGAGGGAAGGAGGTGACAAGGACGAAGGAAGAGAAGAGAATAAGGGAAATGATTACGAAGAAGAGGCGGAGAACAAGGAAGAGGATAACTGTAAGGTTAGGAGAAAAGTGATGATGTCCAGTAATTTAAAAAAACAAAAAAATAAATAATCTTTAAAGGCGCGTATAGGTTAAGATGCATGGTGGTGTCTGCTTAGAGTACCCACGGGGAGGAGGGAGGCGATTTAAGCTTCTTATCTCCCCTGAATATTTAGCGGGCAGATATCTGGTAACAAGAAAAATACAATAAAAACTTTACTAAGTGACAATATAGTTTTTAATCTTAAATACATTACGAACCGCTAAACTACCTTACCTTGTTCAAAGTTTGAATCTAAATAGTATGTTAAAATTCGTTAAAAAATCTGAAAATGTTGACTCTTAACCAAAATGTTAAAAAACTTTATCGAATATTATAATCAAAATAACGAGTCTAAAAATATAACAGAAAAACTACAGAGGCTAAATAATTTTGTAAACGACGTCCATAAACATTGTTAAATTTTTATTGACAATGAAGATAATATGAACTAGAAATACTTGATAATTATAAAACAACTTAAGTGAGATAGTCCGACCGCATAATTAAAGAGGAAGGGATAATGATTGAGACATAAATGGGTCAACATTAAGTGTAAGGCGGAGACTGAGATGATGGAGAGAACTTATTAACAGTTGTGGTCCCCAGAGAGCTACAGGAACTGTGGCAGGATTGATAAACACGACCCGAAAACGTTTGGGATAGGAACACCATAATCTTTAACCCTCATACCTGACTGACTGATTGACTAACTGACTGACTGACTGACTGATAGTTGACATCTTTCCGTATCATTCCAAAAATTATGAACCATACCAACACTTGTACAAACTCTCACTTACAAGCTTCCAACACTATGAGTGGCTGATGACGTCACTAGAGGAAACAGTTTGATTAAATACTGTTCCTTGATTCAATACCTTTACTCCTCTGAACCTTTTATTACTTACTGAGAACACCAACTGATTCTCTAAGTTTAACTGAAAACAAATGTACTGAAACACACACAGCACCTTGAACACTTAAGCAATAACTCAAGTGGCTACAAAGAGCGAGGGAGACTTGACCAGGTGTTTAATAACAGTAACTTCAGAGCTTAGTGATGGAGAGATGCCAATTTCTATTTTAATTTATTATGTGGATCACATCTCATAATTTCAAAGGTAAAACGTCAAATTTATTCTGAAGAAACCGCCTTTGACCAACCACGAGAGAAATGTAAATAAAACTAATAAAATTACTGCTTGTCATAATTAGGCCTCTTGGTTAACATTACAGTAAAACTTTTGAAGCCAAATTTTGACACGCTACTGTCCACAGACAATACAATTCTTGACAACTACTGTACCTATCTTAAATTTACAATTACAATAAAACTATAAACGATACCTAACCTACGATACTTAACCTTTAAACTCCACAGCCAATATTAAATTTGCAATCAAATATTGCACAAAGAACAACTACAGTACGTAATTTTAACGAATGTCTGTCTGCAGCGCAAAACGTTAAAAAAAAATAAAACACTTGACAACGTAATTATGACCGTTGGCGGGTATTTGAGTTCGACCAAGAGAGAGAGAGAGAGAGTGTGTGTGTGTGTGTCAGATAACCAGAAAGAATAAACAGATAACAGAATGAATAAACAGGGTAACGGAAAATGGAAACATAAGGAAGAAACAGACTGACATAAGAACATAAGAACATAAAAAAATAAGGAGTCTGCAATAGGCCGGTTGGCCTGTGCATAGCAGCTCCTGTCGAGAGTTACTACCACTCTCTATCATCCATGAATCTATCTAGCCTCTTTTTGAAACTTTCCAGAGTTCCCGCACTTACTACAAAGTTGCTAAGCTTGTTCCACTCGTCCACCACCCTATTTGTGAACCAGTTTCTTCCTATCTCCCTCCTAAACCTAAACTTATCCAACTTGAATCCGTTGCTCCGAGTCCTATCCTGCTGTATACATTATAAGTATTTGTTCTTCCAATATTAAGTACGCTGCACTTGCTGGTGTTGAATTTCATTTGCCATTTTTCAGACCACCCCTGCGGTTTATTTAGATCCTCCTGTAATGCATTTGCATTCTGCCCTGAATTAATTTGCCGCCCTATTTTGGTGTCATCCGCAAACTTGCTTATGTCACTGCTGATCCCAGTATCTAGATCGTTTATGTAGATTATGAGCAAGAGTGGGCCTAGTACTGACCCCTGGGGAACAATAAACAGATAAACGGAAGGGACAGACATAAAAACACCCAGTTAGACAGAAAGGAGCTAAACAAAATACTTCTACTTCCTAAAGATGAATGTCGTCTTGGCTTCCAAATATAGTCCAGCATTTTAGACGAGTTTCAACGAGAACCTTCCCCACCGTTTTGTATATTGACTGTGGAAACGTTTCGTGTGGATGGTGTGGAAGTTTGAGAAGAAGACAGAATTAATGGGTAAATGTTGATTAGACAGACAGACAGACAGACAGACAGACAGACATACAGATAGATAGATAGATAGATAGATAGATAGATAGATAGACAGATAGATACGATTGGATAATTATAAATACTGCTGATATAACCTACTGAACAAAAATAATCCCTTTATATTGAGTTAATGATAAGCAACTACTACCCTAGTGAAATGTTAAAATTAAAACCCATCATATTTCTAAATTAACTCTGTAAATTCGGTGTTAAAGCGTATATAAGGCGTAAATAATGTGTAAATTAAGGTACGTTGTGGTAGTTTATTTTACAACAAGTAATTTTACAGCGGGGCGACTAGGTATCCTACGTTAAAAAATGTATACCGTTAATTTTCGTAATTCTATTCTAGGCTGACTATATTGGGTAGGTGAAATTTAACTTTAGGTTAGGGTACGTAAGGTTAGGTTAGGTTAGGTTAGGTTAGGTTACGTTAGGTTACGTAGAAAAAATATCAGGAAATTTAAAAAAAAAAATAATGTATTGATGATGCTATAAAATACACATTCGAAATTTTATGTGAATAATCAATAACAGGAGAGAGAGAGAGAGAGAGAGAGAGAGAGAGAGAGAGAGAGAGAGAGAGAGAGAGAGAGAGAGAATTCATTTAGTTATTTATCAATTTACCATTCGTCATCCGGCTGGATAACAATAAACTTTTGATAAATGGGCAAACTGAGCTGTTTTTCATTGTAACTAAACAATGTTTGTCAATACAGTAGGGCCTTGTTGTGATTTATACCACATTTACCTGTTATCTGTTATGGGAGAGAAAAGGCCTGCGTATACGTGTGTGTGTGTATATTCATTTGTCTTACAGGAAAAAGACTTAGAGGTAAAAATCAAAGTTATGTTTGTATGTTTATATCGTGGCAGTGTAGTAGTATTAGTAGTAGTAGTAGTACAAGAAATAGTTGTAATGGTAATGTATAAGAAGTAGTCGTGGTCGTAAAAGAGGTAGCAGTAATATTAATAGTGATAGAAGTAGTATAATTATCGCATCCATTCTTATCACCTTTCCCGTTATACAGGGGCTCTATATATATAGTATATGTGTATATTCTTTGTCTTTCCCTCTGTCATACATAGCTTGTAACTATCGTTTTCCCACTTGCTAACCTTTACAATTATCAGCGGTGATTCCACCCACTCCTGGTATTTCTACATTCCTTTGTTTTCTCATTCTCAGTTACTCCTCCTTCTCCCTTGTCATTGTTTCCTCTTTCTTTCAAACACTCTTCAGTCCACCACATCACAAACAGGATAAATCCGACTCTCTCATATCTCTTACATTTAGTTGTTTCCTCAAAATATTCTCCCCATTGCCCTTCTCTCTCTCTCTCTCTCTCTCTCTCTCTCTCTCTCTTTCATAATAGATCCCCTCATTCACTCTTAACTGTCAGCTGCAGTCGTTCCCTTGGTTCTCTTACCCTATTCACTACCCTCGTCAATTTACATTCTCTCGCCTTTCCCTCTAATCTCTCTGTCCACCCCCTTTCTTTCATAACCCACTCCTTGCAGCTGGCGCTCATGTGCTCTTCTCTTCATAATTAACAAAATTTATAAAGGAATTAATCTATTGAGTATCCCGGGAAGTAATTATTATTGAAAAAACTTTAAAACCAAGAGACTGAAAATTGATAAGATTTTGGGCCCTAAAACAGGAAGAGGATAATTCTGTGGATCTTTTTTGTTACATAGCATGAATGAAAAATTTTCTGAAGCGGAAGTTTTTATTTGTGACTTTTATGGTCTTATAAAAAAACATATGATATGAGTATTATATTGAATTTTTTTTACTGCTAGACAGCGGTAATCATTGCAGTGATAAATGCAGTAAAATTAATTATGGGGAGTGATAAGAATTAATGTTATGTACTACGCGACGAGACGATGGTAAGTCAGCTCGTGTCATAATGCGGAACAAGGCGTGTATATGCTGAATTCGCTTGATGTTCACCCAATGCGGGCCAGGCCCCTGGACGATAACATATGGCAGTACCCCGCAACTGATTGCCCTAAACACACCAGAGGCTGTCTGGTTCAAGCCAAACCTGCAACACGTAAGTGTGAAAATATTGTGTTTCACTGTGGACGTGAAAAATATTAATTCAGTAACTTCTGATGATATGCCCACCCGGGCACAGGGTCGCTGACCGACATCTGGGCGTGGGGGGCGAAAATGTAATAATACTAACAACAATAATAATAATAATAATTAGTTCATAGTAAATAAAATTTATAACAAAAAATTAAATAATAACAACACTGATAATAATAATAATAATAATAATAATAATAATAATAATAATAATAATAATAATAATAATAATAAACCATAAAGAAATACAATTATTTTAAAGAGATCAATAGTGAGAAACGATATACGTATGTTGTGTTCTCAAAGTAAGAGAAACAATTGAAACCCTGCAATTGTGTGTAAATGTGGCAGAAAGTCAGATCAACAACCTGGGACTTGGTCACAATTTTCATGATGCCATAAGGCAGCAGTGTCTACCATTAGACAATAAATACATTACGCTTCCAATATCTTTGACAGGTTTGACCGAAATAAACTGTATCGAGTTGACGTGGCAGGTCAATCTCCTCTCCGGGCGATCACACACACACACACACACACACACACACACACAGGCCCGGATTATCCATTAGGCACAGTAGGCACAGTGCCTAGGGCCTACGAGATATTGGGGTCCTACGAAAAATAAAACGAGAACTTTTCTTCCCCTTTTTCTACAGGTTATTATTAAATTGATACTGAGGTACTTTTTTTCCATATATTTATTACTTAATCCTATTAGTGTCCATCAGCTAGCTGTGCTTTTTGTAAACAAAACTATTTCTGTACTGTACAAGAACAGCTGATCTAACCCATTTTCTTTTACTCAATTCATGGCAAACATCACTGAATCTTATTCTTTCGACATCACATTTTATAATTAGGTACTAGCTTGTGTTATTAGTGAATATGCTGTCAAATGGGGCCCCATATCTTGGAGGTGCCTAAGGCCTACGAAAGTCTTAACCCGGCACTGCACACACACATATATATATATATATATATATATATATATATATACATATATATATATATATTAAATGGGAAATCGTTGAATACTGTCTATAGAGATTTTATAGGGAGAGTGATCATATGTTAGAAATCGTCAGGAGAAAAATTGGCCTCCATAGAATGTAAAATTACAGCAAAGATGTGTACATTAATATCACTATGGGTGTCCAATATCTTATGGATGGGACGGACAGTCATATGGGTGGAAAAAAATCCACATTAAGTAATGGATGAACGCGCATGCGTGCGTAGTGTCAACAAAGGCTGTAAGAGACTGCTCCTTAAAAGTCGTATTTCTGACGAATTCAGCGAGTCTACCAATCCCAGCCTGTGCAGACAACTATAGTAAGACCCAGTTATCAGCACAGTGGCATCTATTTTTTTTTTACTTTTGGACTTTGTCATTTTTTTGGGATAAAACAACTGGTCCTACCACCCGAACCCTCTGAGCAAAGTTTTTCAAGTTTGCGCATGCGCAACGTGATAGTGTGACGTAGCAGTGACGTCATTACCACTCCATCTGACTGCAGTGTTGCCAACGTGCCCTATGCCCGCCGTTAAACGCTCCTGTTCGTTGGAAACGGCGGCAGTAGGTTACAGTGATGCTGACGACTTTCTTCTTGAAGACACGTCAAAGAAGAAGCAGAAACCTCAGAAGTCAGGGTCTCCAGCAGGGGCCACGGCTCCCCCTTGCACCCCTTCTGGGGCTGTAGAGGGTGGACTCCTCCTGTCATCGGGGTCCCCAAGTGAGCTTACATGTGGCTCAATGACCGACCCTCCGCCGACGATGGACATAGGGGATTGATTCCCTTTGTCTCCCTGCCCCGTCGCGCCTTCGTCGTCTCGCCTTTCCTCGGGACTTGCCTCTGAGCACACTGACGACCTGGTTCTTCCGTCACTGCTCTCGGACGACCTGGTTCTTCCGTCACTGCTCTCCACTTCAGGACTCAACACTTCGCCTCCGCCGAGGTCCCACAGCCGTGATAGTCACCACACAAATGGACGAGACGGTACACCTGCTCACTCAGGTGGGCTTTCCTGCTCCCCAGGGGGAGGTGATGCTGAAGTTCACCACCATCACCCCAGAAACTCGTCGTACCAAGGTAATGGTTCGCCACGTACCCTGGGAGATCCCTATCGACGATCTTCGCCCTCTTCTCCCACAACTATTGGACATGGAGCGTCGCATCAACCCAGTCTCCAAACGTCCATCCAACGAACTCATCGGCTGGTGGGTGGGCTCCCTCCCTCAGAAGGTGAATGTAGGACCAATTCACAACTGTCCTCTGGACCGATTTATCGGAACCCCGAAAATCTGTGGTCGTTGCCAATCATGGAAATACCGCACCTGGGAGTGCACGAGGATGGTCGCCTGCGGTTTCTGTGCAGGTCCTCACGACACAGTGGAATGCAAATCGAAAATTCAGAACAAAATCCCAATAATTCCACGGTGTGTCAATTGCCATGGCAGTCACCACGCCTGGAATGCCAATTGCCCACAGCGTCCTGGCACTCGCCCGGGGAAAACTTACCTTGTACCAGTGGCCATATCTGACAATTTTCCCTCGGGAGCTAACCTTGCCGTGACCTTTCCTCTAGTGAGGTTTGCCAGGGAAAGTTTATTATCATCATTATCACCTTTATTATTATCATTATCATTATCATCATTATCATTATTAGTATTTGTTTTTATTATTTAATACTATTATGACTGGCATTTTTGTTGCTTCTTTACGTTATTACTATTATATATCTATATCATCATCATCGACATCATCCGTTAAATTTTACAATTATTATAAAATCGCTTTTATTTTTTTACCCAAATCCGTAACCAAGGCAACCAATCTTGCACAGTATGATCTAAACCTGTTTTTACGACCTTTTAAAAACTAATAACGAGACAGGATCCCCACAAATACTTCACAAAGCTTTTAACTAGAAAGCCTAAATGGACCAGCTGCCTTACCCAGCGGTAGATAAAGCCATATTTCGTAAGAACTACTGTAATCTCTGCTCCTCTCCACACAGCAGCCAAGGCCATAATCTTCGGAGTTCTATCAGCTGGCGGTACTCGGCAAACTTTACTGACTAATATTGTCATTTTGTCTGAATTATGCGGGGTACTGTGTGTGTGTGTGTGTGTGTGTGTGTGTGTGTGTGTGTGTGTGTGTGTGTGTGCAGGAGAGGAAAGAAAAGGAAAGGAGATGGGTTGAGGGAAGAAAAGGGGTAAGGGGGGGTGAGAGAGTTGAAGGGTTATAGGGAGGGAAGAGGAGAGACGAGGTGTAAGAAATAGGAATCAAGAAAAAGAAGAAACAAAATATATTGAGTGGGGGTGATAAAGGTTAAGGATGGGGGAAGGAAGAAAGAGAAGATAAGTAGTGAAAAGATGAGGAGGAGGAGAGAGTTAAAGAGTAACGGAGATAAAGGTAAAGAGAGATATATAAAGCATAATGAGATGTATGAGGCAGGAGGAGGTGGGGTGAAGTGGAGAGTAAGACTGAGGGGTTGGGTCGATGAGGAGAGTTCAAGGGGTGGGTGAGGGAGGTGTGAGGTGTGAGGGGATGGGATGCAGGCAGGGAGGGGGAGAGAGGGGGGGGGGGAAGGAGGTAGGAAACAAGGGGGAAAGTAGGAGGTGGGAGACAAGCGGTGGAAAAAAGAGGTGGCAGACAAAGGGTAAAAGAAGGATGGAGAGAGGTAGTCAAGGAGGGAGGGAGGGAGAGGGACAAGGAGGCTGTCTTGGGCTACTGAATCAACAGTACAGAGCCTCGCCCAGCGTAGGACTATTGTGTGTGTCATCTCTACTGGCAAGGGGAGGACACGGAGGAGGGTGGAGCATGACAGAGGAAGTAAGGAGGAAGGAAGGAAGGAAGGAAGGAAGGAAGGAGAGGGAGGGAATGGAGGAGGGGGAGGGTGGGTGGGAGAGAAGGGGGCAGGAGGATAGGGGCAAGTCAGGTGGGGAGAGAAGGTACTGTAGGAAGGAGAGTACAGTTTGCTTATTCTGAGTAATTCAGTCAGGTCTTGACACTGAGGGTGGTATCACTTCTCACTGCCACGCAGGACAGAGGTTCATACACAAAGAAATACATCATATTCATTAACAGCTTATATAGGTCAGATTCATGTGGGGGATGTCGCTGTTCACTGCCACGCAGGACAGAGGTACATGCACAAAGAAAAACATCATATTCATTAACAGTATATATATATATATATATATATATATATATATATATATATATATATATATATATATATATATATATATATATATATGCAAGTAAATCACTGTAGGTGCGCGTGATCTAGGTATATGCTGATAACCACCAGGAAAGAAGAAAACACGAAGTTCCCAAGCGCTTTCGTGTAATTCACATCTTCAGGGGTGAGTACAGACTAGATAGAGTAATGCAAAACAAGATGAATATATACAGAGGAGGGTGAGACCAGGTCCACAATGGTCAGGTAATTAGGTAATGACCCTACTAATCTTTAAATGGCACACAACGGTTGGTGGTTGGGTCAGATGGGACAGTGACCCGCCCTCTCACCTGATCACAAATCTTCTTAATTACAAAGTTGTCCAGCTTGTACAGGCCGTTACTCAAATTCATGTTGAATGCTTCGGTATGTTTAATAAGACTAGATTCTATGATGTTCCTACTATCAATTGAATTACATGGTAATATTGAGGAGGCATTATCCCAGTCAATGCAATGCTTGTTATCCCTCAAATGAACAAACAGAGCATTGGATTCCTGGCCTGTCCTAACACTGTATTTGTGTTGTTTAATTCTAGTTACAAGATCTTTACCTGTCTGGCCTGTTAAACAAATGTTAATCAAGAACTCCCCCAACAACACAATTGGTTGCATTTATAAAGTTCCTTGCAAGGAATGTAATATGTTGTTAAATGGACTAAAAATGAAGTATATATATGTACCTCGCGTTTCATACCAGCTGGATTCGGTAAAATGCTACTGACACCACATAAGCGGCACGGGCAGTTTCCCATTGAGGTTCACGGCGCCATCAGCTCGATGAACAGGCTTTGTGTGAAATATAACAGAGTCTAGAACTGCTTTTAGTGTCCTTGTGGCCTAGCCGGTAAGCGTTCCCTAGTCACACCCAGTAGGTCGAGGGTTCGATTCCTTGCTGGTGAGGTCGTTGATTATATGTTCAAAGTCCGCGTGTTAAATGGACTAAAAATGAAGTATATATATATGTATATATATATATATATATATATTTATATTTATATTATATATATATATATATATATATTTATATTATATATATATATATATATATATATATATATATATATATATATATATATATATATATACATAGGCATACACACACATATATACATAGATCAGATTCATGTGGGTGATGTCACTGTTCACTGCCATGCAAGACAGTGGTTCATATACCTTGGACGTCATATTCTAATTGAAGACTAATCAGTGTGGGCTAGCAAATTTGGTATAAACAGCAAGAATGTCCCCAAGCACCCCCGAGTCAATATAGTAATTACAAAGTTCATAGAGGGAAGGTAGGAAGAAGAATGGTGAAGGGGTAGTCCGAAGAAAGGAGGGTGGAGGGGTGGGAAAAAGGGAGGGGAGTGTTGGAAGAAGGGAGGGGAAGTGTTGGAAGAAGGGAGGGGAAGTGTTGGAAGAAGGGAGGGGCGTAGGAGGGAAGGAGTGGAAGGGAGTAGGAAGAAGGAAGTGGGAGGTGGTAGGAAGAAGGGAGGGGGAGGGGGTAACGAATAAGGTCGGTGAGGGTAGGCAAATAGGACGGGAGAGGAGGGCCTGAGCTACGCGTCCGAGGACTTACAGTTTTAGACCTCGTAGCAGGACCCAGTATGTGTGGCTACAACAAGGATTATAATGTTGAGGTCGAATAAGTGTACTTTATTTAATATTACTCTTGGCACATTCAATAAATTTTAAAGTGTATGTAGACTCTTAATCTATAATGAGTCAATGAGATTCGAGGGAGGGGGGGCAGGGGGACGATAGTCGAGAGGATAGAATACTCGCCTTCTGTCCTAAGGGTCACTGGTTCATGCGCCTCCAGGTCTATAAGTCTTAGGAAAGACTAAAAGACTGGAGAGAGAAAGGGGGACGACTGGCCTTCTATGTCCTCACCCACGCCAAATAGTGACAAAACGACACCATGGTCCTTAATGGAGACTGATGACGGCGGAGAGACAGCGTCGCTAGGAGAGCTGGGATATGTAAGACAAATATGAGAATAACTGCAACTATCATTTGTAGTTTATATGTTAGGCTCAAAGACTGAATTCGCTCACTGAGTGAGAAAAACACCCAAACATAACGGGTTGTGGACTTTTTAAAAATAACCAGAAAGCAAAATTTCGCTATATATTAAGTTAGGTTAGGTTAGGTTAGGTTAGGTTAGGTTAGAGGAATGTCGAAACCACCCTACGACGCAAAATTTCGCTTTCTGGTTATTTTTAAAATGTCCCCAACGTGCTGGGTTCGTTTTTTTCACTCAGTGGGAGAATTCAATCTTTGATTCTAATGTATACACCCAGCTAACAATACACACTATCTACACCCAACCTGACAACACTTTCTACAACCTGCCTGACAACATCATTATACTACTACTTTGCTATCACTCGGGATGTCACCTTCATTGGTGAGCTTTTAGGTGACTAAAGAGGCCAACACGGGACGGGCAGAGTCGTTCACAGATGTTGCACATGTGGGGGGCTATATCTAGTGTGGGAGAGGCGGCAGAAGCGTCTTTCCGGCGTTGGTACTTGTCAGCTTCGGTTTGTAGTCGGCCTAAATCAAAAGTATTGACACCTTCTCGTTTGGTGCTCCTCCAAGTGTTAAGGTGTGGAGTAATCGTCTCCCAGGTGAGGGTGTGAATTTTGCACGTTTTCTGGTTTGTCTTAAGGCTATCCTTATTCTTTTTCAGTTGTCCGCCAGAATTACGTTTACGATTTGTTAGTTGACTGTAAAGTAGCTGCTTTGGGAGTCTACTGTCGTCCATGCGGGTAACATAACCAGTCCAACGTAGATGTTCATGGATAACGATAGCCTCGATGCTCCTACAGTTGGTGTCAGCGAGAATACTGGCATTTGTTCTCTTGTCTTTCCGACGAACTCGAAGGATGGACCGTAGACTACATTGGTGAAAGTTTTCTGGTGTCTTGAGGTGCCTCATGTATGTGACCCATGTCTCGCTGCCATATAGCAGGGTGGAGAGGACTACTGCTAAATATGGAAGCAACATTGTAGATAATTTCAGTTCACTATATCTGGAGACACGAGTACGGAATCTGCCAAAGGCTTGAGATGCACATCTGATCCGATGTTGAATCTCTTCATCGATGTCCGCGGTGGTGGATAGGTGGGTGCCGAAATACTGAAAGCTGTTAACATTAGAGAGGGTAGTACCGTAAAGCTGGATGGACGGGGGAGGTGTGGCTAAGCCAGGGGCAGGCTGAAAGAGAACTGAGTCTTACGTACATTCACCTCAAGGCCGAAGTGCGCATACGCATCTGGGTCGGTGTTCAGCATCTCCTGCAGGTCGTGTCCAGTGTGAGTGACAAAGGTGGGGTCGTCTGCATACTGAAGTTCAGTAATAGAAGCTGCCGACACCTTTGTTCCTGCCTGGAGTCGTCTTATGTTGAAAAGACCCTTCATCCATTACTGGATGTCCACCCTTCCGGCTAAATTGCCACTGGCACGAATAAGGAAGACAACCAAGGGAATGGAAAAGAGAGTTGGTGCCAGTACGCATCCTTGATTTAGTTCTGTTTGGATAGGGAAGAACTCAGACTGGATGCCGTTGGGCAGGACACTGCCGTTCATGCCATTGTGGAATTGCCTTACAATGGCGATGAATTTTGGTGGACAGCCAAAACGGATGAGAGTCCGCCAGAGGGCTGACCTGTTGACCAAGTCGAAGGCCTTGGTTAGGTCGATGAAGGCCATGTACAGGTCACGACGCTGTTCGCTGCACTTTTCATGTATCTGGCGGGCAATAAAGATGACGTCAGTGGTGACACGTGACGTCACATTGAGATTCTGGAAGGAAGTGTTTCGCCTCAGGAAGAAGTCTATTTAGGACGATTCGGGAGATAATCTTGCCAGCTACAGACAGCATTGAGATCCCGCGGTAGTTGCTACAGTGTGACAGGTCTCTCTCGTTCTTCTAAATATTGACGTCCTTCAGAGATTTTCTCCTTTTACCATATATTCTCTATGAGAAAGTGGAGACGGCTGGTAAGCAGAGTTCCCCCTGCTTTTTACACCTCAGCTGGATTCCATCAGGCCCTGATGACCTGCTATTATTCATCTGTTTGTTGGCAGTAGCTACCTCATCCAGGGATGGAGGATAGCTGAGGTGGGTCCGCTTTGGATGCTGAGGGACCTGCTGGGTAGTCAGGACATCCAAATCGGTGTTTTGATGGAGCAGCGAATGGTAGTGCTCTTTCCAGTGCTGAAGGATGCCTTTCGTCATTAATTAGGGAGTTACCATTGGATGAGTGGAGGGGTGGTGCGCCATGAATGATTGGCCTATAAAATGTTTTAGTGGACTTGAAAAATTCGTGCATCTTGTGTTGATCTGCAAGTATTTGCGTTTCACATACTTTATTTTTAAACTAGTCGTTCTTTAGATTGCGAAGTTTGTGCTGGGCCCCCGCTTTCTCCTTGCAGATGGTATCAACTTTGGTTCGAGACTGAAGGTTGTCCTGCCAGACAGTTAAAGCAACACGTTTAATCATCTACGAGTACATTGATTTCCGGGTCATTTTCATCAAACCAGTACTGGTGTATTCTTTCAATCTGGCCCAGAGTCACTGCAGATTTTTGTCATGACAGTGTCGAAAATACCCCATTCGGCAATGGGATTTGGTTTGTTTGTTGTTGGGTTGTTTATCAGCCCATATTCGAGCTGCTCTCTGAAAGCATGTGTGGATCCTCCAGACGCTTAGTGTTAAAACTTCTTCTGGAGGCTTGTTGCCTTCGCCGTTTTGGGACGACGTGATGTGATATCTTAGCTTTGACGATCCAATGATCAGTGTTGCAGTGGTCTGAGCCACGCATCTCAGATAATGCGGACATTTCTGTGATCTCTTTCTCTGCCAATAATGCAGTCATTGAGATGCAAGTGTTTGGATCGTGGGTGTTGCCACGAACCCTCGAACTTGTCGGCCTGCCTAAACAAGGTATTGGTGATAGTGAGGTTGTGTGCAGCACAATTGCTGAGGAGGAGTAGGCTGTTGGGATTACACTTGCCTAGTCCATTTTTCCCTATGGTTCCCTGCCAAATGTCAGCATCTCTGCCAACTCTGGCATTTAAGTCACCTAGGAGCACAATCTTATCTTCTCTGGGGATAGAGGTTAGCACTCTGTCAAGATCGTCATAAAAGGCCTCCATGATGTCATCCTCTGAATCCATTGATGGAGCGTATGCACTAATGAAGCAGGCATGACGTGAGTGATTCAGTGGGACTCGGAGCGTCATAAGGCGCTCGTTAATCTTAACAGCATTTTAGTTATCCTATGTAGGATGCATTAGCGGATGGTAAAACCAACTCCATTCATGAGGTTTCTCTCCGCAGCAGGCTTACCCTTCCAGAAGGTAGAGCTAGAGCCCCGTTTTGTGAGTCGACCCTCGTCTGGGAGCCAGGACTCACCAATGGCTGCTACTTCGATGTTATAAATAGCCAGCTTTTTTGCCACAAGGGCGGCTCTTCTTTCAGGACGTGCATTTGTGCCAATATCCAGTAGGGTCCTGACATTCCATGCAGCGACCATAAGAGGTTGTATAATTTGGTTTTGTTTTGATCTGTGATTATGATTGTGTTTTCGGCCGCATAAGGATGACCTCGCTGGATGCGGTTGACCAGTCAGGTTGGTTCGTTAGGCAGGTTATATTTAGGGCACCTTTCCTAGCTCCCTCCCCATGTAGGGTGGTGAGCAGAGTGGCTCCTTGTGAGGGCTGCTCAGTAGCATAGGCGGGACCGGATTCCACTGCTGTCTAGATCCCAGTGCATAAATGACCATCTTATCTATGTCGCACATGTGCAGAGTTGTGACTAGAGACTCCCGGCAGTCATCTCTGCCTGTCCCCGTCGCCACTTGTCCATCGCTATAGGACTTTTGGGGTAAAAGGATTTGATGATGATGAAGAGTATGATGAGCTGGATGATGGCTGCAAGTGAGTTAATTTATGTGGTGAGGCAGTAGAGCAAGCTGCAACCACGCATCTTGGCTCTCCCTTTTCCTGATCCAGTGGTGTAAGTATTGCAATGACTGGGAAGAGGGAGAGTTGCTCTGGACTGACGATAACCCAGTTTGTTGGGTTTCGACTTAGTAGCCTGTCAATCATGTATTGCTTCATCCATTGGTGTAGTCGTTGGGTTCCCATGTTGGTCACCTCTTCTGCCTACACCGCCTTTAGGGTCTTGTTGGAGCTCTGTTGGCATGTCTGCCTGATGCGGTGCTCCACTGCAGATTTTTCGTTCGGTGTTTACTCCTGTAGCCTTATACCTGCCAAGGGTAATCCTCAAGGCAGTGGGGCAGTGGTTGGTAGGCGCCAGACTGTGTCCACATGCCAGTGGGCCTATGCACCGTCCCTCTGGGCCCACTGCTGCTCCGAGATCCCCTGCTGGTCTAGCCTGGACCCACGAGGCACCCATTTACCGTGTTTTGCCACGAAATTGCACTGCAGGAGTCTTGATGGCGAAGAGGCTGTGTACTGGCAGGGGAGGACTTATGCAAGTTGCTTCCTTGTTCCCCACGAGGGGAACAATAGGAAGCAAGCAGTGCTTGCATCTTAACACTAACATAATGCTGCCACACTAGATGCATCACACCACCCTGTGCAAACACACACACACACACACACACACACACACACACACACACACACACACAAAAAAAATGCTCAGAGAAGCGCGTCATCTGTTGGTAACCAGAGCAACTTGTTTGTGTGGTCCAGAATCAAAAGCTCAGAGCTTCAGTGTCCAAATTACTCAAGATCCGAGTCTGCTATTTTTAGTCCGCGACTGTACACGTGTCCACCTTTCTCTCAATTTATCGTATTCTTCCAGCTAATTTCTCTTCTTGAACATTTCCCATTATTTGGTCACCTGAAGATTAAACCCCCTGCTTATTTCATCCAATGATTAAACACCCTAACGTTACCTGGTAGGTTAGGTTAGGTTAGGTTAGGATAAGTTAGCATTAGGTTAGATTAGGTTAGGTTAGGTTAGGTTAGGTTTGGCTAAGTTCGGTTAGGTTAGATTAGGTTAGCGTCAGATTAGGTTAACACTAGGTTAAGTTAGGTTAGCTTAGGTTAGGCTAATACTAGGGTGTTTAATTATCAGGTGAAATAAACTTCTGGCCTCAGCTAGCTGGTACAAGTGCTCGCCTTATCTCACCCATCTCAATGTTTCAGCTGACTTTCATCATCTAGTTTACGTTTTTATAATCTTCTTTTCATTAAAACTCTTTCATTACATATATATATATATTTTACGTTACTGTTATTAGTTCTCTTATTATTATTATTATAATTATTTTCATTAATGATATTAAATTTATTATTATTAACAATACAAAAAAAATCACATAAAAACGAAAGTACTGTATATTTCGATACTAAACAACGGTCCTTTTCCGCCATGTGACATTGTTGAAGAGGATCGTAGGTCACTGTCATTTTTGTGGCCTCTATCTTCTCTTATACTGTAGTGGTCGTTCAGTGTTATGATTTATGTGGTGTTAATTTTCCTCATCATCATTTTATATTTATTTCATCAAAAGTATTATCACAAATTTTAGTTTGATTTCTTATTTGCGATTACGACATCCAGCACAGATTGGGGATTTGTTCCTCTTATCTCAGCTGCCGCCAATCACAGGCATCTATTGGCGAAATGTAACGTCATTCGTAAAGGACACTTCAAGGGAAGGGCTCTCACTACTCCGTCTTACTTGTAAAGGTCAAGTTGAAGCTTAATCGATTGACCTATTATTCTATTTTTTATACACTTAAATTATAGTAAACACCCACGACCTACACAACCACCACCTAAACACCCACCACTTACACACCCACCCACCACCTACACAACCACCAAACACCTAAACAACCACAACCTACACAACCACCCTCCACCTACACAATCACCTTCCACCTACACAATCACCCTCCACCTACACAATCACCCTCCACCTACACAACCACCCTCTACCTACACAACCACCCTCCACCTACACAATCACCCTCCACCTACACAACCACCCTCCACCTACACAACCATCCTCCACCTACACAACCACCCTCCACCTACACAACCACCCTCCACCTACACAACCACTCTCCACCTACACAATCACCCTCCACCTACACAACCACCCTCTACCTACACAACCACCCTCCACCTACACAATCACCCTCCACCTACACAACCACCCTCCACCTACACAACCACCCTCCACCTACACAACCACCCAACACCTACACAATCACCCTCCACCTACACACTCACCCTCCACCTACACAACCAACCACCACCTACACAACCACCCAACACCTACACAACCACCCTCCACATACACAACCACCCTCCACCTACACAACCACCCTCCACCTACACAACCACCCTCCACCTACACAACCACCCTCCACCTACACAACCACCCTCCACCTACACACCCACCCTCCACCTACACAACCACCCTCCACCTACACAACCACCCTCCACCTACACAACCACCCACCATCTACACAACCACCCGACACCTACACAATCACCCTCCACCTACACAACCACCCAATACCTACACAACCACCCTCCACCTACACAACCGCCCTCCACCTACACAACCACCCTCCACCTACACAACCACCCTCCACCTACACAACCACCCTCCACCTATACAACCACCCTCCACTTCCACAACCACCCTCCACTTCCACAACCACCCAACACCTACACAACCACCCTCCACCTACACAACCACCCCCCACCTACACAACCACCCTCCACCTACACAACCACCCATCATCTACACAACCACCCACCACCTACACAACCACCCTCCACCTACACAACCACCCTCCACCTACACAACCACCCTCCACCTACACAACCACCCTCCACCTACACAACCACCCTCCACCTACACAACCACCCACCACCTACACAACCACCCACCACCTACACAACCACCCTCCACCTACACAACCACCTTCCACCTACACAACCACCCGCCACCTACACAACAACCCTCCACAACCACCCAACACCTACACAACCACCCTCCACCTACACAACCACCCTCCACCTACACAACCACCCTCCATGTACACAACCACCCTCCACCTACACAACCACCCAACACCTACACAACCACCCGCCACCTACACAACCACCCTCCACAACCACCCGCCACCTACACAACCACCCTCCACCTACACAACCACCCTCCACAACCACCCAACACCTACACAATCACCCTCCACCAACACAACCACCCAACACCTACACAACCACCCTCCACCTACACAACCACCCGCCACCTACACAACCACCCTCCACCTACACAACCACCCTCCACAACCACCCAACACCTACACAACCACCCTCCACCTACACAACCACCCCCCAACTACACAACCACCTTCCACCTACACAAAAACCCTCCACCTACACAACCACCTCCCACCTACACAACCACCCTCCACCTACACAACCACCCGACACCTACACAACCACCCTCCACCTACACAACCACCCTCCACCTACACAACCACCCTCCACCTACACAACCACCTCCCACCTACACAACCACCTCCCACCTACACAACCACCCTCCACCTACACAACCACCCTCCACCTACACAACCACCCTCCACCTACACAACCACCCTCCGCCTACACAACCACCCCCCAACTACACAACCACCTTCCACCTACACAACCACCTCCCACCTACACAACCACCCTCCACCTACACAACCACCCTCCACCTACACAACCACCCACCATCTACACAACCACCCACCATCTACACAACCACCCGACACCTACACAACCACCCTCCACAACCACCCAACACCTACACAACCACCCTCCACCTACACAACCACCCGCCACCTACACAACCACCCTCCACAACCACCCAACACCTACGCAACCACCCTCCACCTACACAACCACCCTCCACAACCACCCTCCACCTACACAACCACCCTCCACCTACACCACCACCCTCCACCTACACCACCGCCCTCCACCTACACAACCACCCTCCACCTACGCAACCACCCTCCACCTACGCAACCACCCAACACCTACACAACCACCTTCCACCCACGCAACCACCCAACACCTAGACAACCACCCAACACCTATACAACCACCCAACACCTATACAACCACCCTCCACCTACACGACCACCCTCCACCTACACAACCACCCACCACTTACACAACCACCCACCACCTGCACAACCACCCTCCACAACCACCCAAGACCTACACAATCACCCTCCACCTGCACAATCACCCACCACCTGCACAACCACCCACCACCTGCACAACCACCCTCCACCTACACAACCACCCTCCACCTACACAACCACCCTCCACCTACACAACCACCCTCCACCTACACAACCACCCTCCACCTACACAACCACCCTCCACCTACACAACCACCCTCCACCTACACAACCACCCACCACCTACACAACCACCCTCCACCTACACAACCACCCTCCACCTACACAACCACCCACCACCTACACAACCACCCTCCACCTACATAACCACCCTCCACCTACACCACCGCCCTCCACCTACACAACCACCCTCCACCTACGCAACCACCCTCCACCTACGCAACCACCCTCCACCTACGCAACCACCCAACACCTACACAACCACCTTCCACCCACGCAACCACCCAACACCTAGACAACCACCCAACACCTATACAACCACCCAACGCCTATACAATAGGGTGTGTCAATTTTGTCAACATGTTAAAAATCAAATTTGGTAGTCAAAATATTGTGCCTCTTTATGTCTAAACTTGAGATTAGCAAACAAAAATGAATTGAAATAACCCTCACCTACATCAATTATACCTTAAAGTTTCAAATATCAGTATTTCAACAAATTAATGAGACTTGATTAGAATTATTCACTTGATATTAACTAATCTCATGTAAGCATATGGATTATGGAGTATTTTATGGTTCTATAGCTTGTGTACAATATGCATGTCAGAACATGAACATGAACAGGCTCTCCGTGTGGGACAGTTTAATTCTTGTTTTGACTTGTACCAAGCGTGAGGATAAGGCGCCCGGCTCACTCTCCTTCTAGATATCATAGACGGTGGTTTGCTCTCATTGCACTTGCACCTACTCTACCAGACGAATTCTACATTTTAATTATTGTAAGTAGGGCATATTGATTGTCGCAGTTACTTATATCATTGTATAAAACATTATGTTCTAAGAAATTATTATGTTATTTCTGTTACAGCATTTTTGATAAACAAATTGATATTTTTTGAAACAACAATTGAATTATGAAACATTGAAATATTTTTCTATTTGTCAGATAGTGTGAAGATGTCAAAATTGAAGACAAGAAGTCAGTTGTCAACCCACTTGAGCCTGCTAGTTGGTAAAGGGAAGGAGCTTCCTGTATCAGAACTTCCAACAGTGAGAGACATGCTAAGATTAGGGTTACTCCTTCGAGAAAAAAATGCAAAGGACAGAAGGAACTATACAGATAAAGAACTCATAAATGACATGATAGTCCCTCTTCTGCATCAATGGACAAAAGCTAATGCACTATTCAAACCACCTGTGATTAATCAGTGTCGAACTATTGAGCTAAAACTAACGAAATTATGGCACAAAGCAGTTGAAACATCACTTGGTAAAGGAAACTTGGCCAGGAAAAATGAATTTCTGCACACACTTGATACTCTGTTTGACATTTTGACCTGCAAGTGCTCCATACAATTATGTTCTGAATCCAACTGTTCTCACTCAGGTAAGAGAGAAAATAATTCCCACATTGATTGTGGTTGTCCTCGTGAAAAGAAGATCCCTGTTTTAGAGCTTGAATTTATAAAGGCACAGAGGACAAAGGCAGAAGGCCAAGGAAGTATGCAAATGGGTTCAATAGATTATTCAGAAACAAAGAAGCAGATTGCTAATGCCAAGAAGAGAGAACAAATCCGAGAGAGGGAACAAAAGAAGAAAATGAAGAGTGAAGAAGCCATCCAAAGAGAGGAAGAGCTGTGTCAAGATGTTTATCACTTCTTTGATAGTTCTTCTGATGAACAGGAAGCAACATCAGATGATAGTTCCAAAGAGCCATCTGAACCTTTACCAAAGAAAATGAAATACAACACAAGAAATATTTCAAACATTGCTTTAGCTAGTATTCGCCACCATGCTGGACTTCGTGAGGCTGCAGAAATTGCAACTGCCGCTTGGATAGATGCAGGCCTCATCAGCCGAGAGGATGTATCTTTGGTGATAGATCATAATAAAATTAGAAGAGCACAAGAAAAAATAATGAAGGAAATATCTGATCAGCATGAAAAAGATTTAAGCGAGGGAGGGCTCTCCTGTCTTTTGTTTGATGGAAGAATAGATGACACAAAAGTTTTGCTAGAAGTAGAGGGAGTGAACAGAAAGTTTCCAGGTCTCATCAAAGAAGAACACTACTCTGTCTGTTCTGAGCCTGGTGGTCGGTTTTTGTTTCACTTTGCTCCCGAAACTGAAGTAGAAGGGAAGAAACATGCAGAGGTCATTG